>JBAMBK010001516.1:0-13999 GCA_037043435.1 Drosophila suboccidentalis
TGACTGTCACACCGTGTTATGCATATTTTTTGAATATTTTGCTTATTTTTTGCATATTTTGCATATATTATGCATATTTTGCATATTTTTTGCATATTTTTAGCATATTTTTTTTGCATATTTTTTGCATATAATTTGCATATTTTCGACATGCATTAAAAATTGGTTTTTTTAAATTAAAACACACCTAAATATAAAGTTTGGTACCAATCTGATGAAAAATATGGAAGTATGCAAAATCCGAGGTCTACTGATAAGGTATGGCAAATTAAGGAGAATTTTGTTGTTTAATATCTTGGCTGTTTATTATCCGATCGCGATGAAATTTTCAGCAAATATGGAAAAAAAATATTATCTTCGTCTATGCTTAATTAGAAATGTCTATCTTTAAAATTGTCCTTATAATTTATATTTTCTAATTTGTAGGCGTTCAAGGAGGCGTGGCCAAAATCTAAAAGAAACTCGATCTGCGTGCAATATAGACAAACCTAAGTACATACCAAGTTTGAAATCTCTAGCTCTTATAGGCTCTGAGATCTAGGCGTCAATACAGACGGACAGTCGGACATGGCTATATCAACTCGGCTGCTGATGCTGATCAAGAATATATATACTTTATGGGGTCTGCCACGCCTCCTTCTGCCTGTTACGCACTTTTTTTTTTGGAACTAAGTTAATAGACCCCTGTACTTTTTTTAAGTACAGGGTCTAAAAACTAAAAACGAATTTCACATTCCACTAAAAAGAAACAGTTGTAGCCTATTCACATCGCTTATCGTTCATAAAAAACTGACCAACTGATCAGAATGACCTATTCATCTTTCATCTTTCGACTCTAGCTCTCGTCCAGATCGGACCTGTTTTTCTCAATTAAATTTTTCGATTTTCGTTGTGAAAAATTTATTTTCTGGAAATAAATATCATTGTTCTGTGTCGAATATCGTTGTGAAATAATATTTCCTAAAAGTTTTTACGTGCTGTGTGTTAAGGCATTTTCGTTACCTACTCGTTTGAAATTGTTTTTCTCTCACTTTTTCCAGGGTACTGTAAGTTTGTTTCTTGGATCTATTGAACTCTGGATCCTGTCTGCCCCGCTCTGGGGGCATCTTAGCAATGGATATCTCCCCGGATTCCGCTTCAACAGATTCTAAGGTAATAGTCTCCGATAAGCTGGTCTGTGCACCTCTGTTGTCCTCTAAGCTGTCGACGACTCATCGGTTGGATGTTGGGAGGGTAATTCCTGAACTTCCACTATCTGGATCTGAGACTGAGGGGGAAGCCTTGCTGTGGCATGATACTAGCACTTCGACCACTTCTACTGACGTCATCTCCTCTAGCTCGCTTGGTGCTGAGTTTGCAGAAAAGCGTGTTCCAAGCCCATGATGTCTCAATGTCCTGTGTCTCCTGTGTGCCTGCTTGGATCAGCCAAGCTGCTGCCGATAGCGAACGTTCGGAGAAGGTAAAGCGTCTAATAAATAAGAAGCAGGGCACTCCATATCCCAGACCGCCCACCAGTAAAACTGCTCCCGCTGTTGTTTCTACCCATTCTCCGGGTTTGCAAACCTTGGCTGAGGTAGGCGCTGAAAGTCTTAGTTACCTGGAATTCTTCTTCTCCCACATTTGTTTCTCTGAAGTTACAAAAAGTAACCCCTCAGTCTTATTCTGGCCAAGGCAACAGCTTTGCCTTGCTTACGTCTGATGATAATGATGATACGGATGTGGAGACGTCTGGTTATCCTGATATTACTGATGGAAATGGATTTGATGCCTCTCGCTCCTCAGATACATCTCGCTCTCAGGTTGCTCCAGTAAGGCTAGGTCAGGTCCGCGCCCTCCGCTATTTGTTATCAAGGGAGTTACTGATCTGCAGCAACTCATTTCTACTATCACTGCGGACGGCAGTCCGCGCTAGTGACGATAGCAGCACGAAGGATGCGAAGGCGACTAGCATATATACACAGGAAGAATGGAAAATTTGCTATGACTATCCGATCAGGTCGAGTTATATACCGATCGAAAGGTATCAACTTAACTTACAAATGTGCATACTAAGACTTTTGAAAAATCACCTGTATCGTGAGATAAACAGGGAGGGGAAAAATTTAGATTATTGGAGCTAATGGGGCCGCTGAAGCCTTTTTGAATTGTTTTTGAATTTTTTACTATTAAACATTTACTATTAGAGTCGTTTGTTCTACGACTTTTTCGAAAAATTGCTAGTTTAGCGGGAAATCGCAAAAAACCGCTAAAACCCCCATAGCATCCAAACGATATTAGCTACAGATGTGATCGATATATCGTTGAAAAGGTAGTTCGAAGGGCTTTTAAGCACACCTGTAAACTTTTTTGCTTAAGACCACAGGTAAAAAGCTACAGGTAAATTAAGGTATCTTTTCTCACATTTTGGCGTTTTAAGAAAAATCTACGTTTCAAATCACTTTTAAATGTGGTATTTGTTGAAGACAATTCCATTCCGCGTTTTTTGACATACAACACATATCTGTAAAAATTCGTTTGGGCAAGATATTACCTATTAACTGAATATACCATTTTCTTTTACACTACTGCATGTACACTACTTGCACTGCTTGCAGTGCATGTGGAAATATACTGCTTGCAAGTGGTGAGTTCTTTTTGCGGCAGATAAAACATTATAATTGCGATTACAGCAAGATCAGTATATTTTTAGGGTTACTATTCATGCTATAGTCGAATATTAGTCGATTTTACCTGTAAGCTGAACGTATACATTTTACTTAGAATTGGAAAAGGACAGCAGCAACAAAGTGTCATTGCAGCCAGAGTTTGATAATGCTGATAGCTTTTGCGCTTGGCATGTTGGCATGTGTGTTTGCAAAGGGAACCAGTGTTGCCAGACAGTTTGTTTTTGCTTGTACAAACAATAAACAAAGTGGACAAGTTATACTGTCAAAAAATATTGAAATTTTCAAAATTTCTGATGTCTTATTCAAAAATTTCTGATATCCCATAAAAAAACATCTTTACGAGGTAAAAGTCTAGTGACGAAAACATTTTCATGCCCCAAAATATCTGATATCCAATTTTGTGACGAATAATATTAAGTTTTACACACAAATAATTTAAAACAAAAATTTTGCATTCGGCACTGCGCAAAACAATGAGTTTTATTTGGTACGAAGAATTGAGACATTTTAGCGCAATGTGCCGAGTGCAACATTTTTTTTTTAATTATTTATGTGTAAAACTTAATATTATTCGTCACAAAATTGGATATCAGATATTTTGGGGCATGAAAATGTTTTCGTCACTAGACTTTTACCTCGTAAAGAGGTTTTTTTATGGTAAAGTCAGTTACGCGTAACTTTAATCTCAAGAACACGGGACCCTCCTCGGTAAGAATTACTGTTTCAGATTCCGAAACATACAAGATAGTTCAGAGGCTCCTATGGGACAAGAACATCCCATTTAATTCCTGGCAGCCCAAGGAGGATCGTTCCTTTAGAGTTGTGGCTAAAGGGTTTCACTCGTCGACGGATGTCAATGACATCAAGACTGAGCTAGCTGCTCTTGGTCATACTACGCGTAACATTTTCTGCCTTCCTGGTAGAAATGGTGGCCCCAAGCCTAACATCTTCTTCTTGGAGCTCAAGCCGGCCCCTAACAATGTTGCCATCTATAATATTAAATATTTGGCTTACCAAACTGTCTCTATGGAGGTTCCTAATCGCCGTGCTGATATTGTGAGATGCTTTAGATTTCAGGCCAGCAAAATGTGCCAAGTGTGGTGGTAACCATGACGCTCGCGATGAAACCATGTGCAAGGCGGTCTCCCCTGAGCTCCTCCTTTGCATCAATTGTGGCTCCAACCACAGTGCAAGCCACCGTGGCTGTCCTGCCTACATAGATGCTGTCAGTAGATGCAAGAGTGGTTCCTCGCGACAACCTGCTAAGAAGCCTGCTTCCGCTGCTCCATCTGACCAGAACGCTTGGGCTCCTGGGTCCCCGCTGGGTTTTTCCACTAATCTATGTTGGAATGCTTGGCCTGCTCTTGATGCTAACAGAAATGCTCCTAATGCTGCCAGGTCTCCTACTGTCCAGGATCGTCTGATTTCACAAGCTGTCAACTCAACACCACCTTAGTCGCGGTTACCGACAGATCATGCCTCTCTGCCCTCTGCGGGTCTGGAACAATTAATATATCGTGTTGATCAAATGATGGCCATGATGATGAGGATGATGGACATGCTCATGACTCAATTTGCCAGCAAGTCTGCTTCTCCGGTCTCGGCTAACATGGGATCCAATGCCTAGTCTGGGTATTCGTATCTCCTTTTAGAACGCCAATGGTCTCGCTGGCAAAAAACTTGAGCTTGAGCATTTCTTAAGCAGCAATGCTGTTGATGTTATGTTCTTAAGCGAAACTCATTTCAATAGTCGCCCCAACTTTAGGGTCTTTGGATATGACATGTACACTGCCAACGCACTACCCATTTGATGGTTCTAGGCTGCCTACTGCTATTGATTTCGCTGTTTATCGAGGAATCCCGTCCGGGTATTTGAATATTTCTGAGTGTGCTGAGTTAAGCTCGGATCATATCCCACTGCTTATCTATTTATGCTCAATTGCCACACCTCACTCAGCCAAATCGAGGCTTCTCCCCCGGCGAGCCAATGTCCATTTATTCAAGAGCACGCTTGCATCTCTCATTTTATCTGAGAGCCCTCCAGTTCTAGGGTCTGATGACGTGGAATCTGCTGTTCAAGGGCTTGCTTCCAAAATTCACACTGCTGCTGCTGTCTCCCATGATAATGCTACCCCCATATTTCAGTCCCAGTTCAGCTGGTCCATCCTAAGTCCGAAATTACGGCTTTGGCTAGGTGAAAGAGAGCTATACGGAGGCGTTGGATGCGTTCGAGGCACCCCGCCGACCGCGCCGAGTTGAAACTAGCCACTTCTGAGCTCAGGAAGGCGCTTCGCGACGCTAAAGCTGAGTTCTTTATGGACAAACTCAGTGCAATTGATCCCAACCTTAATCACGGCTTTGCTCTTTGGAAATGTACCCGGGGTATAAAAAGGCAACCGATTCGGAAACTTCCGCTGCGGCGTTCCGATGGTCAATGGGCTAGGTCTGATCTGGAAAATGCCGGCGAGTTTGCCGATTCTTTGGAAGAGCGCTTTAAGCTTTTCGATCAGGCCACGGATGCTGAGACAGCGGACACTCTTTCCTTTCCTGGAGTAAGTTCTGGCCCGGAGGCTGATATTCCATTCATCGATGAAGAGGATGTTGTGCATCAAATCAAGCGTTTGAAGCCAAGCAAAGCACCTGGACATGACGGCATTGATGGGAAAGTAGCTAAAGCCCTGCCGGAGGCTGTCATTGATCTGCTAGTGCGTATCTTTAATGCGATGCTGCTTCTAGGTATTTTTCCTAGGCAATGGAAACTTGCCAATGTCGTCATGATCCCCAAGAAGGACGTCGACCTTCGCTGTGCTGATCCTACCAACTTTTTCTAAGCTATTTGAGCGGATGTTTCTAAGACGCCTTTTGGATATTGACAGCTCCCACGATACTATTCCAGATCACCAGTTTGGTTTTAGAAACGCATACAGCGCCGCACAGTGTAAGATTTTGCCAATCTAGGGGGACTTAATTGAAAAAAAAAATTGTTTTTAAGGTCAATGAGCTTTTAGAAGTCAACTTAGAAATGTTGAAATGTTACGAAATCAAGCACAAAACAAAACAAAGAATTTTTGTTCAGAAAATAACGGCTCTTAAACCGGTGCATTTAAAATGAATGCAAAATTGAATCGGACAACGACCAGCAGTTGACAAAGTTTAGTCTTTTCAATTAGATCGTTTGGTCACTGTGAGCAGTAAAGTTTTATTTTTCCTATCATTTTTGGAGCATATTTGATTTTTGGCAATATAAAGGTACTTTGTACGTCGCCTTGAAAATTTGTATTATTTGTTGGAAATAAGTGCCAAAAAGTAAGTTAATTTTTAACAATATTATATTTTTGATGGGAAAAAACTAACAACATTCAATAACATTCAAATCAACCAGAACATACATCGTTTGCAGAAAATCATTCTGAATCAGGATCAGGAATAAAACTTTGCCCATATTTTGCCCTGGGGAGTTAAATTTAGCAATGACTGCAATAACACGCGTTGAGTTTTTCGAGGTTTGGTCAAGCAACGTAAGAACCGTTAAGCTTAACTCACTCCTAGAGCACGCAGCGATGATTTTTGGCAATGGTATGGATTATATAAAGTTAAAGATGCACTTATCAAACATGAGCCATGAATTTGAGTCGAGGTAGATTAAATCTAGGAGAGATATATCCAGATTTATGACCAATAATGCAAGTTGGCTTTAGGGCACAATAAAAGACGTTGATTATAAGATTGAAGTCTTGCCTTAAGCCACAAACCCTCAAATTCTAATCTTATGGTCTATCCTAGTGACGAAAGTTAAGATTCCAGTTCAGATTTTGAAAAAATTTGCAAAAAATAGCTTCTACCCAGCCCTTTATCAACTTCATGCTGTTTTTTTTTAATTTAAAAAATTGTGAAAATATATAAATTTATTTTTTCGTTCAATAAACTATTTATCTTTGCAACAAAACCATTTTTTAATTTTTTCGGCCAATAATTTTGAAGTTAAAAGCAAAAGCATGAGTATATAACAAAAATATTCAATTTGAAAAAAAAAAAATTTTTTTTTGGGGATATTCGAACATTCACTCCAAATTTCAAGTCGATAGCTTCAAAACAACGACTGCTATTGAATTAAGTCCCCCTAGATTGGCAAAATCTTACACTGTGCGCCGTGGAGCAAGTCCATCGGGTGATTAATCACATTCTGTGCACTTTGAAATCCCGAAAATTCTGCTGTGGTGTTTTCCTGGACAGGCCTTCGATCGAGTCTGGCACGATGGCTTATTTTTCAAGCTGAAGCCAATCGTACCTCCAGCTTATTTTAAGCTGCTGCAGTGCTTCCTGAGAGGGCGAACTTTTCAGGTGGAAGTTCGGGGTTCTCTATCCTCTCCCAGGGATATTCAGACTGGTGTTACCCAAGGGAGTGTTCTGGGCCCAGTTCTTTACACTATTTTCACCTCGGACATGCCCTCATCTAACAGCCACAGAACTCTTACTGCCACTTATGCAAACGACACCGCGTTTTTGGCAACTAGCTCCTGCAGAAGGGAAGCCAGCCTCCTCGCGCAGGTCTTCTTGGATGACTTCGAGATGTGGGCTTCTAGATGGAACATTGCTGTAAGCCCTGCCAAATCACAGCACGCAACCTTTACTCTCAACCGCCTTAACACTTCACGGTTAACGCTCGATGGCTTACGGATCCAGAATTCTGATTATGTTAGATATCTTGGTATAGTCATTGACCGGCGTCTAACGAGGTTGCCCCACATTAAGGGGGTATTGCTGGTTGGCAAACATTTTTTTTTTGCATCTTTTTATAGCTTGAATATTTGGGAATATCGTCCTAAAAGATTTTTTTGAAATTCGAAATACTTTAGGAGATATGGCCTTTTTGTGAAGCAATTTTAATGTTAATGCATGTGAAGTCAAAACTTTAAACGCGTTTATCTCGAAACCACTTTTTTCGAAGCTGCGGCTCGGATTGCGCCCGTAGTTCTAAACCGATTTTGATGAAACAAAGTGCAATCGAATTGTCACCATTATGGTTCCTTCCTCAATCATAATTTTAAAAAATTAAAAAATTTGTTTACTATTTTTTTTTTTTAACTTAACTACAAAAAAAATATCCCAAAATCGATTTTTCATTTTTCAATGGCCCCCATTTTGTAAAAAAAATCCCAAAATTATGATTGAGGTAGGGACCCGAATTACATCTGTACTGAATCTAACGCCGTTTACTTTTTTCATTTCTGATGATCCGAAGTGGAGTTATCCGTGCCGCAGACAGCATACCTTTTTTTAACGTCCAACTTTGAAGGCCGACAACTTTTTGAACAGCCCTCGTACAAAGAAAAAAAAATTTTTATTTAATTCAATATGTTCTTAATACAATAAAAAGAAAGAATCTAAATAACTATTTCCGTTTTCAAATAAGATTTTTTTTTTAAAAAAGGTCCAAAAACAGCCTTCCAACCAGCAATACCCCCTTAAGAGAACACGCGCTGCAGCAGTTGCTAAATGCCGGAAGATGGACTGGTTGCTTCATCCAGGTTGCGGGCTGTCCCTGGTTGCCAAGCTTCGTTTATTTAAAAGTATTGTTGTTCCACCTTGCTGTGGGGAATTGAAATCGGGGGGACCGCTTGCTCGTCATCTCTACAAATAATGGAGTCCTGTCAGAGCAAGCTCCTGAGGCGTTTGGTTGATGCCCCTTACTATGTACGGAACTCCACCATCTACCGCAACTTTAAAGCTCAACCCATCTGCTCGGCTATCACCAAATATGCTACAAACTACCGGGAAAGACTGCTCAGCCACTCGAACGTCCTTGCGGTAAGGTTGGCCAGACCACTCAGAAGGAGAAGACTGAAAAGGCGCCACCTGGCGGATAACTGGATCTTGGGACGATCCCCCTCTGGTCGCCTGTTGCACTATGCTGATTAACTCTTTGCTCTAACTTTGTGAGTTATGCCAGACCAAAAACCCATGAAGCTCGCTCTTAGTCAGCCAGGACTTCCCCACACATCGTTCGTGGGTATGCTTTGTACTAACACTTTATTTTTTCCAATGTGAGGGTGCTGTTTAAGCACGACCACATTAACAAAACCTATACCAAAAAAAAAAAAAAATCGAATAAAAAACACAAAACAAATTTCACATTTTACTAAAAAGAAACAGTTGTAGCCCATTCACATCGATTATCGTTCATAAACAACTGACCAACTGATCAGAATGAGCTATTCGTCTTTCATCGCTCATGACCAACTGAATAACTGAGCTAAATGACTAATTTAGCTCAAGACTGAAAAATGAACGATTAAACTTATTCAGCAAATTGAACTAAAAAGCCCAACTATATTAAAAACAGGACTCAAAAGCGCAAGCACAATAAATAGGCTCTATCGCTCATTAAACAATTGGTAAATCCGATAAAAGTCAAATTTGAAATTCAAATATGTATTGACAAATCAAAGCGATGAAGAAGATAGTCTCATTTTCATATCCGACTCACGAACACCTAAGTATTTTATGGCGAAAATCGTTTACACTGAGAGTAGGCCGGTAAAAAAACCAATTCTTTGAAGTCATAGGGTCAACTGTGTCACGTCAGACTCTCTCAGAGCTGACAGCGAAATCCTGGCCTTAAGAGAGAGCGAATACATCACCTTGTTAGAATTTCATCATTGGACAAGCGGAAGCACAATAACAAGGCTATTTCGCTAATTTGATCACGATGGATCTACTATTTAAGTATTTACACACAAGACTGCCTGGCACTTCAACAGATTTCACAAAAGCTGATTTGGTCATTAAGGTCGTCAGCGTCAGTTAGCATCATCATCAACAGCTGGAGAAGCCGAGGATTCAAAACCGATCACTATAGTCGTTAATACATATGTATAAGGATCATAATGAACAGCATTATCTAATACACCTAATGGCGCGCAAGTTTGGTGAATGGTTCTTTGAAAAGTTCAACACGAACAATCTGAACACAACGGATTTGTGGAACGACGCCGTGTTGCAGCTTCAAGTGAAAGTCGTTTACACTGAGAGTAGGCCGGTAAAATAACCGATACTTTGAAGTCATAGTGTCTGTGTCACTTCAGTCTCTCTGAGCTGACATCAAAATCCTGGCCCCGAGAAAGAGCAAATACATCACCTTGTTAGAATTTCGTCATGGACACAAAAGCGCAAGCACAATAAAAAGGCTATATCGCTCATTAAACAATAGGTAAATCCGATGAAAATCAAATTTGAAATCCAAATATGTATTGGCAAATCAAAGCGATGAAGAGGGTAGTCTCATTTTCATATTTGACTCACGAACTTCTATGTATTTTGTGGACTTAACAGCTAATAACGATTATTATAGGCAATTTACACTGAAACCGGTAAGCAAAAAGTAGAGTTGGGTCGTTTAGTTCTGAAAAAGTTCAAATGAACGGGTCATTAAAATGAACTAATGAACTTATTCAGTCTTTCATGAACTATATAGTTAATTTGGTCAGTGGGTCCGTTATTATGAAATTTTTTTTTTATCTTATCAGCCCTGGAGTCGTTAAAGATCGAAGATAAAGTTAATTTTTGAATACAATTTAATAATCTTTTTATAATCTATTTTAAAATATCTAAGAGAAAGCGCAGCAATATTTTTAACTATTTTATTGAAAGTAAGGATGGCAAGACCGGCAAATGCATATATTGCAAGGCCAGCATAAGCATTGCAGGAGGCTCCCAGGGCAATTGGGCGCGCCACTTAAATCTCAAACACCTTACTGTCAATTTGGCACTGGATCGTCAGGAAACGGTACCATCTACCGCTGATCAACCACCAACTGTTGAATCTGAGCCAAGCTCATTAGTTTGAGTGGCTGGTTAGCAGATGATTACCAATTTTATAAGGCGTCCACCAGGTGGTCGAAAAGTTGACCAGCTTGACCGGCAGGTCCTTATAATGGTTGTGAAGGGTAATCATTCATTTTGGATAGTGGAGGAGCCCGACTTTAAGACATTAATTGAAATGGCTTCCCAATGCCCTGGGTATAATAACAATGATCTATGAAGTGGCTTAGTATTAGACTGAATTTCTATGTTATTATTTTTGTTAATTTATTTTTATTTTTATATTTAAGAAAGTCAAAAAATTTTAATGAATGAAAAATATTAATGAAGAACTAAAACTAAAACGCATTTTCTATATGTATATACCTTTTTATACTTATTCGAATCTTAAAATAATAAACAGTGTCAAGGAACAGGTGTTAAAGAAATCATCTCCTTAAATCAAATTGATTGGTCTGAACGATGAAGGATAGAAGGCAATTCACATCGTTTATCGTTCATAAACAACTGACCAACTGAGCAGAATGACCTATTCATCTTTCATCGTTCATTATTAACTGAATAGAAACTTTTCATCGTTCATAGTTCATGACCAACTGAATAAAAAGCATATCTTTCATAGTTCATGACCAACTAAATAGAAACCATTTCGTTCATAGTTCATGACCAACTGACCAAATGACCAACTGAACTAAATAACTGATTTAGTCCACGACTGAAAAATGAACGATTGAACTTGGTCAGCAAATTTAACTAAAAAGCCCAACTCTAGCAAAAAGTCGTAGCTTACGGCGAAAGTCGTTTACACTGAGAGTAGGCCGATAAAAAAACCTATATTTTTAAGTCATAGTGTCAACTGTGTCACGTCAGACTGTCTGAGCTGACAGCGAAATCCTGGACCCGAGAGAGAGCGAATACATCACCTTGTTAGAATTTCATCATGGACTCAAAAGCGCAAGTACAATAAATAGTCTATATCGCTAATTAAACAATTGGTAAATCCGATATTAATCAAATTTGAAATCCAAATATGTATTGGCAAATCAAGAACTCCGAAGTATTTTATGGCGAAAGTCGTTTACACTGAGAGACAATGATGCTCGTGCGACTAAATCAAAGCATTAATCAGACATTGGCGGCTTGCAAGTGCTTTAATTTGTTAATGCTAAATTTCTTTAATGATGCTATATAGGTACGTCACAAAGAAGTTGTGTGCACTTCTGAGAACAATTAATAGTAAAAATAATAATAATGGAATGGCAAATCGGCTTTACGAAGATCACGGAGCGTGGTGATTATCTACTGCGTTCCCAGAAATGTACAGATTGCCGCTTTTTCAAAAAATGTCAAAAGGCTCCAACGGCCCCATTGGCTCCAATCGTTTAAATTTTGCCCCTCCCACTAACACCTGTTTATCTCACGAGCCAGGTGAGTTTCCAAAAGTCTTAGTACGCAACATTTGTTAGTTGAACTGATACCTTTAGATCGGTATATAACTCGACCTGATCGGGCAGTCATAGCAAATTTTCCGTTCTTCCTGTATATTGATAGTCGCCATTCGCACCCTTTGTGCTGCCTTCATCACTAGCGCAGACTGCCGTCCGCAGTGATAATAATAATAAATTACCTTTTTGGTAGTTTAAAAGCGTATCAATACTCGATTCTTCTTGGATAATGGCAGGGACTTTTCAAATCCATTACCTTGAACTGTAGTTTATATGATTTATTTTTGGTTTCTCAAATGGCTCACCAGGGAACTGTAACCCCAACGCATTTTGTGGTTCTCCAGGATGATTCGAATTATGGTCCTGATATCATACAACGATTAACTTATAAACTTTGTTTTCTGTATTATAACTGGCCTGGAACTGTTCGAGTTTCTGCCTGCTGTTAGTATGCTCATAAGATGGCTTTTGTAGTAATACTTAGCATACGTAGACATAAGTAGTATGTAAGACTGTATCATATTGTAAATATACCTTATTAGTAATTATATTTATCGCACTGTAAGTATAATTAAGTTATCGATAATAATATAGCGCCATCTGGCATTAATAAGTTTAAGCTTAAGAACGCACGGTTGTATGGAATAATGGAGTGAGCGTCACTTTTGCAAGCGACGCCGTCCGATACAGATATCTGCGAAATAAATAATTAAGAAAACTAAAGAAAACGACGCGTGTTATCACTGCGGACGGCAGTCCGCGCTAGTGACGAAAGCAGCACGAAGGGTGCGAAGGCGACTAGCATATATACACAGGAAGAATGGAAAATTTGCTACGACAGTTTGATCAGGTCGAATTATATACCGATCGAAAGGTATCAACTTAACTTACAAATGTGCATACTAAGATTTTTGAAAACTCACCTGGTTTGTGAGATAAACAGGTGTAAATGGGAGTGGAAAAATTTAAATTATTGGAGCAAATGGGGCCGTTGGAGCCTTTTTGAATTTTCGTTGAATTTTTTACAATTCTTATCAAAAATACGCGTCGAATGACACCTTGATCATCAAAATCCAACAACTGGTTAAAAAAAAAATTAATTTTGAAATTTTGAGTCGCCTTCCGAAAATGAGATGAAAAGTCAGTATGTCTGTCTGTTTGTTTGTTAGGATCAAATCGTTGATTTAGCTTAAAAGTTTAAATGAGGACTTGTTCCCGCTCAAAAATCTAGAAACGTTTGTTTTACGACTTTTTCGAAAAATCGCTAGTTTAGCGGGAAATCGCTAAAAACCGCTAAAATTGATCCAAACGATAGAAGCTACAGATGCGATCTATATATCGTTGAAAAGGTATTTTGAATGGCTCTTAGGCATACCTTCAACGTTTTTTTTTAAGTAAAAAGGTAAACAGCTACAGGTGAAATAAGGTATTTCTTTTCACATTTTGGCGATTTAAGGAAAATCTACACATCAAATCACTTTTAAATATGTAGTATGTTCTAGACAATTTAATTCCGCGTCTTTTGACATATAACACCTATCTGTCAAAATTCGTTTGGGCAAGATATTACCTATTGATTGAATATACCTTTTTCCTTTACACTACTGCATGTATACTACTGCATGCACACTACTTGCACTGCTTGCAGTGCATGTGGAAAGATACTGCTTGCAAGTGGTGAATTCTTTTTGCGGAAGATGAAACATTTTGTACTTTCGATTGCAGCAAGATCGAAATATATTTATAAATATACGTATATATAATATATATTTTTTCTGGAGTACATAGGTAAAAAGCTACAGGTGGAAAAATATTTCTTTGGCGATTTAAGAAAAATCTGCGTTTTAAATCACTTTAAAATATGTGATATATAGGCAATTTAATTCCGCGTTTTTTTTTACATATAACACATATCTGTAAAAATTCGGTAAGGCCCGAAATTACCTATTATCCTATTAACTATATAGACCTTTACTTTCCTTGATTAATTGCATGTTTACTGCTTGCTTAAAGTAACCAGTGCTGCCAGAAAGTTTAGTTTTGTTATGTGACAACGCGACTCTAACT
>JBAMBK010001517.1:0-10292 GCA_037043435.1 Drosophila suboccidentalis
TTATACACTCCTGCCCAAAACTATACGACACCTTGAAAATTTAAGTTTCGACTCTCGTAGGAAAAGGAGAAAGCATAATGAAATAAAATGAAGTATGCAGAATAATAGCAAAAATAGTTCTGCACAAAAGCTGATATTCTGATCTCTGATTGCATCTCGCGTTTTCAAGTAACAGTAAAAAATGCAGAAAAGGTATATTTTTCGCTTGCCTGCAAGTGTATCAAAACTATACGACACATTTGAAATATAGCGTCTAGAGATAAAGGTTTGGTGTCAATTATTTTTTTTCTTTTTCAGTTAAAAATTTAATGCATTTATAATAAAATGCAGCGCGAAAGTTTGTTAAACTATGAGAAAAAGAGGACAATAAGAGCTTACACTGAATCTGACTATAATACAAGCAGAATATCGGGATAATTGGGTCGTTAACGCTGTGATATCACTTAATTTTGAAATGATCTCGATAAATATGGTGTTAAGCATAACTCAGGAAGAAAACCCAAGCTGTCTGACCGCGATAAACGTCGCACAATACTCAAGGCGAGCAATTCATTTGAATCGTGACCCACACTTGCTGCATGTTGCAGGCAGCCTGTGGTACGGATGACTGTTTGGTGGACGCTGTAATCATCTGAAAACATTGTCAGAGGATATTTAAAAAAGGACACGTTCTTAAAACCCCACCACAAAAAAACCCGACTTCAGTTTGGGGAGAATAACTTGGAGAGAAACTGGGTCTCAATATAAAATTTTAACTTTATTTTCTTTATAAAGCTTTGTTGAATATTTTTCATTTAAATCATTTTTTCGGATGAGAAAAAGTTAAATCTTGACAGTTTAGATGGGTTTCGGCACTATTGGCGAGATCTGCCTAAGGAACCACTTCTTTTTTGTAAACCCAATTTCGGAGGTGGATCCGCAATGGTTTGGGGAGCATTTCGTAAGTCTGGAACGTTTAATCTGTGCTTCACAAGCCCAAAGATGAAGAGTGGTGATTGTGAAAAGCTATTTGAGGATTGACATTTGCCATTTTTGAAAGGAAATGGAGAAACAGAATTTATTTAATGCATCCATCCACAAGATCAGAAAGACCCTGCGCATGTAAATGAGCACTCAGTCAATGTGTGTGATTGGTCAGCTAGCTCCTCTGACTTAAACCCAATCGAAAACATATGAGGTATCTTAGCCAGACAAATTTATGCCAAGAATAAACAATTTGAGAACGTTGGAAGTCTCAAAAGCGAAATTTTGACGCAATAGTCTCTTTTAGACCAAAATATTCTAAAAAACCTAATTAATTCAATGCCTTAGAGACTTTTTGAGGTAGAGAAAGCTTAAGGCGGCTCTGTTAACTAATAACTATTATTTATATACCAGAATTAGCACAAAATATTAAGTAATTTCAAAAAAATTCAAATGTGTCGTATAGTTTTGATACACTTGCAGGCAAGCGAAAAATATACCTTTTCTGCATTTTTTACTGTTACTTGAAAACGCGAGATGCAATCAGAGATCAGAATATCAGCTTTTGTGCAGAACTATTTTTGCTATTATTCTGCATACTTCATTTTATTTCATTATGCTTTCTCCTTTTCCTACGAGAGTCGAAACTAAAATTTTCAAGGTGTCGTATAGTTTTGGGCAGGAGTGTAGACATCGTTCATATTGTAGACATAGTATATTCAAGAATATCCTATAGTTACAGGGAAAATAATCAAAACGGGTATCTTAAAATTGGCAGAATAATTCTTTTTTTTACAAAAATAAAATCGGTAAATTTATTTTGACAACATCTAAAGTTAAAATTAAGTTACTCATAATTTGAACCTACTTCATTTACATTTTGCCATTAATAGAAAGATCATTTCAATTCCGTTTGAATGATACAAAACTTTCCTTAACCCATTGAAAATTTTAAATTCTTGTAAAGGTATACAATTCATCAAACAATTCTAAAAGTGACTGCAAAAAAGTTTTTCAAAAATCACATCGCTAGTATTTTTCTATAATTTTTAAAAATATTTAAGATATTTATACAGGGCATCTTCAAGTTGCGCTCATGCTTCTTTTTCGTCTGATTGCCTGTCGGCTCGCGTTCAATGCATTCATCTGTGTACAACACGTTGTTCTCCCACCGCCTTCAATTTTGATAGACCCAACAGACCTTCAATCTCCCCTCTATCCCACCTCCCACTCCCCCTTCTTTAGTCTCTTTTCTATCGTACCATTTCCATTGTATGACTTTGACTTTGAGTTCTGAGTGCGTGTAGTTTGAGTTTGGGCTCTGAGTTCTGTTTATATTATCGATTGGCTTCGAACTCAAGAACTTTGACTTTGATAAAATACTTGTGCTGCTGCTGCTGCTGTTGCACAGTTCCTGATAAGTCGTGTAAATAGTGCATTCTATCGGGGGCTTCAGATCGTTTGTTTGGTATCAGGAAATGAAATGTGTGCGTTTCCCAGATAAGCATAGACGGCTTCTCGGAATATTTGTTTGTTGTTTGAGCTTTGATCATTGGTAAACACAACTTTTATTTTTCCATTTTTTCAGAAGAAAAGGAAACGTCTATGATCAAAAGATAAGTTGTAGAAAACTTTTAAAATATATTAAATAATTTCGTTTAATTAAGATATACAGTCGAACTTCCCTAACTCGAATCACCATTATCCAGGAAAAAAGTTCGAGTTAGGGAGACTTCGAGTTAGGGAATTTTTGTTTTTTAGTATATTAAAAGAATCTACAAATGCATTCAATCATAAATACATTTCAAATTGCAAATTTTCCTTATAATTTTCAACAAAAAAGATTAAAGTTTGATCAAGACCTGTCGATACTCTCAAAATTTGGTTTCTTCGTTCGTTTGCTGTATCCAGAAGAAGTTCCCGATTAAAATGTCATCATAATTAATATTTCATTTTTTAATATAATGAAAAATGTTTTTGCTGACATACCACATTTTTCAGCAACTTTAATTTATTTGGTCTACTTTCAAATTCCTTAACTATTAATAAGTTTGAATATTTCTTTAAACATTTTTAAACTGATGCGCTGACAAAGAAGTACATTTCGAACATCTTTCCTATAGCAATTTCATAAGACTAAATAATTGTTGATGCAATATTCTATCATATTACATCACCATATGTTAATGTACATCAATATAATATATTCAATCGAGCCGGTAAGAAAGGCATAAAAGAGAAACGAAAAAAAAATCAAAATTTATTGGAGATTTTCCCGAAAAATTCGACTTACAGAAGCACGGGCCAATATTTTTGTTCGAGTTACGGAGAAATTCGACTTATGGAAGTTCGAGTTAGGGAAGGCGATTTGTATGAAATTTGCTCAGTAAACGCTATTGCCACTCGATTTTGTTCGAGTTAGAGAAAATTCGAGTTAGGGAAGTTCGAGTTAGGGAAGTTCGACTGTATTTCCAAGTTGCTTATCATTTGAATCCAGCCAAGAGATTACTGGACAGCCAAGAGAATTGCTACAACCGCTTTTTAATTATTTCCTGTCTCCAAATTGTTTGCGTACTTTTTAGGTGCCAATTTTCTCACAAGACAAGTTGACAGTCTCGCTGAAATGTCGGCCAATCCATAGCTCAATGACAAAATCCGTCTATTTATAAACAAAGCACTTGTGCTCTTCTCTCACTCACAACAGATTCCATCTCATGAGTATCTATATGTATGCATAATATCGCACACAATGGTCATATATTTATGTGTATATACCGGGAACTCTCACACACCTCTCCGTCTACCTATTCCGATGTTTGTTTTCATGCCCCATGACGCAATCTGGTGCGACATAAAAACAAAACAACAAAAATATTGCGCAAGCAATAAATTAACCAACAAATACGAAAAATTGCCTGGAAAAACTATTTGTTTTCCGTTTTTATTTCCCTTTTTTCTCGATGTCAAGACGTAGAGCTAAATGTTTAGTTAGAACCAAAAATGGTGGAAAAACTTTTTGGCTAACTAAATAATATACACATTATATAACTTTTGGCATGACACTTCATTTTGGGCCATTGGCCAAGCATTTGAATATGACTCCATTAGTTCTCGACATACACGGTATCTCTCCTCTCCTCAAGGGTCAACAAACTTTGTCACTGAACTGCGTTCACTTAACGTGGCTAACAGTCTATTGGCCTGGCTACTTGACACCACACAGATCGTGTAGCTCGTAGGTGTTTTCACTTGTAATTATTTATCCATAAGTCTCTTTTTTTTGCGGCGTAACCCATTTACCCTTGGTTTTATTGAAACCAAGTAGGGGGCCCAAAA
This sequence comes from Drosophila suboccidentalis, assembly GCA_037043435.1. Taxonomy (NCBI): domain Eukaryota; kingdom Metazoa; phylum Arthropoda; class Insecta; order Diptera; family Drosophilidae; genus Drosophila; species Drosophila suboccidentalis. Next base: position 4,300 of record JBAMBK010001517.1, read on the forward strand.
GAACGCTGCGAAATGAATAAACAATAAGGTAAATTAACTTTTGAATAACACAAAATTGGCTTTTACAATGTTCCCGAAATCAAACCTAAGCGAAACCCGAAACGGCAACTCAACTGAGTCACGATTGTCGAAAAGATTGCAAAATGTCTGATTGAAGACTTTTACTCATTGTTTTCTATATGAGAATTAGTCTTGCAGTATATTGAATTTCTGCTGATTGTGGAAATTTTTCTATACAATTTTGCCACGTTTTCTTTGGGGGCTTTTTAATTAAATTTATTACTCTGAAGTTTTGTTCTTTCTATTCTCTGTGTGTTTGTGTGTGGGATGAAAGACGCCGGAAATGCGGGCTTGAGTAAGTTTTAACTGGCGCTAACTGTAAAAATTACCAACAGAGGAAAAAGTCACAAAATGGGTCACAGAATTAATCATTAATTTCAGTTGTCAATAGGGGTTTACTTTTGGGCTTTTGTTTTAACTCGTATATCAGTTAATTGTATTGTTAAAAAGCACTCAGCGTTTATTTGTGTACGCCGGTTGTTATTGGAATTTAATTAATTATTTGGTGTAATTTTTATACCATCAAAAATGGTGTTTTACTTTTAGATATATTCTAAAATATCCAAAAAATCATTCAGGGTATTAAATCTTCGACTCTTACCTTAAGTTCCTAATGAACTCAATCTATAAATAATATTGCTCATTAAAATTAAATGCCATTTATAAATTAACTCATTAATGGCAAGTTTCGTTTGGCATAAAGTTCGAGTTTTGTTAGCTCGTTTGAATTGGCAATCATTGTTGAATTGTATCTGAACTCGGGGAGTACGTTGACATCCAGTACAAGAATCATCTATAGAATTTGTTATCGCCAGATGTTGATTAATAGACTCAGTTGTCTGTGATTTTCATTTGTGTGTCTGCTGATTAATTTAAATACAATATATTCAAGTTAAATTTGCGAAAATGCCTAAGAATTAGCATAGCATTTAGTGATAGGTTTTAGATTGGCTATAGAATGCGCGTCAATCAATCAATCATGATGATTGGGGAGGTGTGAGCAAAGAACTGAAATCAATTGGCATTGAAAATGTTCAATCTGCCAAATTGCGTTGTTCAAACAAATATTTATATTATTATTATTGATATTTATGAATATTTATGGAAATTTTGTGTAGTCTGAGATCGTGACAGCTGCGGGTTATCAGCTGATTGTTGTACAATATATTTTCATCTCTTATTTTTTTTTATTTATTTTTGCCGTTTATGTAATGAGGCAGCTGCTGTAATTCGAATATAATCAAATTTATAGTAATAATGCTGTTGTTTTGTCTGCCTGATAAGTCGACGACTTTCAAGCTATATTAATAGACCCAACTAAAGGCCGACTTAAAGTATGCCTGTATTCCCAGGGTCATCAAAATCAACAGTTCCCAGTGAAAACTCGCTAGGCCTATAAATTTCTCAGGTTTTTATTTTTTTGTTTAGTTGCTGCCGCCGCCAATCATAAACATTTAAGCATTTGCATACACAAAGCCAGATATTTGTCTGAAGTCTCCACATTTCTGGGTCTTATTTTAGCATAGACACGTCACATTTCACTTTTCTCCAAACAAAACAAAAAACGCAGATGAAGATGAAATAAAACTCCACTGTGGAAACTCGAAACTCGCTCGATGAATGAATTTCGAGTTTCAAAATCAATGCGAGTTCCTCGTTTCAACTTAGTCAGCTGGTGTTAACTCCTCTCTTTCTCACACTCTCTCTGTGCCTCTCTTTCTTTCTATTTTTTTTTTTGTTATATTTTTTATCTTTCTCGATATGAGCTGTAACTGGTTTTAACGCATTTCGTTTCAATATGGGTTAATGCCACGCTCAGTTTGGCTTTGTGCTCCATTGCCTTTTTGACTTAATGAACTCATTTTCAATGCCTTATCATATTTATTCGTCTACACCTCTCTGCGATACATATCTCTATGGCCAGCCCCCTCTTTCTCCAACTCTCTATCTCTTTCTCTATCTTTTCCTTTGGCTATTTGCATTTCTTTTGTATATTTGATTTTGTTTATGTAAATTGATGCTCGGGTTTTTTTCCGCGGCAATAAAAATGCTGTATTACATTTCAGTATAGATTTCAGTTCTAGCTTTTGGCTGCGGTTCGATTTCAATAAAAGTCTTAAGCCGCAGTCATTAGCCCAATTTTAGAACTTTTGCTGCGCAAATAAAAAGATATATATATACAATTTCATATACTCGTAATGCACATTAAATAACACGAAATGCTGAAATGATGAGCGCAATTCGTCGCATGCCCCAAAACAATTTTGGCAGGCAGTCAAAAAAACACTTGAAAAATATCTCATAGAAGAGCAACAAGCGTGGAGAATTTAGACAAAAACGCAATACGGATATAAATCAGAAAATTGCTGAACTAAAATTCGACTCCTATTTTTATAGATTTCGTTGTGGTTGTAAACTGTGTCTCTTATTTTGTTATAAAAGAGAAAACGGGCCAAGTTCTGTAATGAATTGGAATTCTTATATAAAGAATTTGTTATATAAATTAAATTTGGAAATTTTCAAAATAGAGAAGTTTGCGAGAAGTTTAACTTTAGAAATCGAAAATTTAAGAAAAGACACTCCACATTTCGTTATAGAGAATTTTGTTTTTTTACTCACAAAGATCAGATTTAAGAAATATACAATTTAATTGAACGTTTTTTAAATCTTTAAAGAAATACATCTTATGTTCTAATTTATAACCTTCGTTTACTTCTATCAATATTCTCACTCTTTTAATGAACTGTCATTATTTAAGACCAACACCATAAATGCATAAAGCTATTAATATGGGCTGGCTTTAATTAAGCGTCTGTAGTAATTTCCTTGAAAATTAGCATACTATTTTTGCTGTGAGCCTTGCGCATAAATCTGGAAACTAGGCGCCGGACCAAAAACTAAAACTGGCCAAATCGAAGTCGTAAAAGGTCTTAACGGCAATTGCGCCACTTTTCGAATATGAAGCATGTGATTTGCATATTTCCATAAATGGGCAGCGGGGGGTACAAAAACACAAATGCTGTGCCTTAAATGTGGCCTGCCGCACTTCAGGGCGCCCCCTGGTGTTCCGATTTGGCGATGCTTAAAAATCAATTAGATGGAAGCTGTCGTTACAGATTTGTTTCTTTTTTTTTTGGGTTTTCTTGTTGTTTTTGCCTTTTGGAAGTCGCTCTGCTCTTTATTTTGCACTTTTTATGAATATGATGGCTCATCAAATTTGCGTTTTGTTAATTGGCTTGTGTTTTGTGCTTTTATGCGTTCGTCTTTTTGTCCAAGTTAAATAAAATTTGATTAGCCTAAACTGATTGAATATGAAAGGTTTCATACTCTTGCCGAGGGCATTATAATTAAATTACCGAATGTGTGACATTAGGGTTCCAACGATGTGTATTTTACAAGTATAATAAAGGTTAATTCACTTAAATTTAAAGCGAAATTTAACGAAATTTTAGTTTTATTGCAATTATTAAAAATTGCCTAGCCAGGATATCTGTTAAAATTATGAGACTCATTAAATATATAAATTTGTTGATAATTCTATTTTTATTTTCATAGATACATTTCTCGAATTTCATGTAATTTGATCAACTGCTGGTAACAATAAATTAAAGATCAAGTTTCTTTTCTGTTTCTGTGAGTGCAGAGCATATTGTAGTCTAGCAAACTCAATTAGCGCCTTTTAACTTGTTAATATTTATGATTCTATGAATGGTCATTGATGTATTGAACTGATACGATTTAAGGTGTGTGATTGAGTAAACTTGTATGCAGATGATAAGTTTGGGGAACAACAACAGCTGTTTCTACTAAATTATAATTTTTGTTTTTGATTTTGATAAAGAAGTCGCGAATAATTTAGTTATAAAAAAAGAACAATAAGATACAAGACAATACAATAGAAATATACATTTTGTTTATTCTTAAACATTTGCAAAATCATTTGCAAGATCTATTTGCCTATGCAAATCTGTAGCATAATAAACTCATTTTAAATATTCAATAGTTTCATATCTTAAATTGGTAAATAAAAGGTTTCTTTCACTGAGCACCTAAATTTAATTAAAGCCATTCCAATGTCATTTGTTTCCACTCTTAATTGACATTTCGACATGGCAAAAATCAAATATCCACAAATATTTTGCCTTATTTATTTGGTATCAATTTTTGCTGTGACATTTGGTAGCTTTGACCCCAAAATGGAATTGAGAACATGTGTTTCTATGCACCCACACATAAAAAAAGGGACAAAAAAAAAAAAGCACGCGTCAAAAATGTCAATGGCAACAGGGACGTCACGAACCTGGCACCAACACCCCATGTTATAGACATATTTATATATATATCATATATAACGGAGCCCACGCACAATTCCAGTATCAAAGCCAAACCCAATTCCAGTTACAGTTCAAAGCAAACCTGGTTAACTCATTTCGATTTTCCTTTGACGGGCAAAGTTGTTGTTGTTGCTGTGAAATTGAAATTGCAAGCCGTCAAATATTGAAATAGTTTTGCTTGCATTCAATTTTTGTTGTTTTATTTTGGGGGGAGTATGTGGCAAGCGAAACATTTTCAACAGTTGCGCCAAAGATTTCCGCATCTAAAAAAAAAATATAAAAAAATGTTCCAGCCATTAACTAAAAATAACAATGGTGCTGAGTTTAGCTGAGTTATGCGTTCACTTCTCAGTATTGCTGTCTTTTTCACACCATTCAATTGGGTGGCTCGTTATGTGTGTGTGCGTGTGTTGTGTGTGGCGAAATCTGATACCAGATTTATTCAAGAGTCATAAGCAATTATGAAACTGACGTTTAACTTGTCACTCCGAAGAGAGAGCTTGCCAAGAACGTTGTAACATGAGACAGTTAAGGCCTTTTGGCCAGTTTGCTTGTTTGGCTAAATACACGACTTATCATCATGTTGTTGTATTTATGTTTTTTTTGGTTAAATAAACCGGAAATAGCCTGACATCGGGCCTAATTGTGCAGATCCGCTGGCCTAGTGGTAATAGCTCAACTGATACTGTCCGTTGACATGATATGATAGCGTTTACAAGGTATTTATATGACGGTTCTCAGGCACTGCTCTGGTTTATGCCATGTTCGTGCCTCGCAGCTAAAAACGTCGCTTAACTTGGCTACATAATTGTGGGATCTTGGGGGAAAATACTTTGCATAGGAAAGTTATCTGAGGAATTTTCGCTATTCCCAAAGTTAATAAAGAAAACAAAACAAAAAACAAAGTTAAAACGAAGAAGTTGAACCGTTGACTTCGTTTTCCATTAGATTACGAGGTAGTTGGTAGTTGGTAGTTGGCATGTGTGTACTGTATTTAAGCCTTCCCTTATTATTATTATTGCTTGCCACATCTAACGTTGTGGCAACAAGACAAACTTTGCATAAATATAATGTCGAAATGCCCGCAACAATAACATGCAACACGTTGCATGCACAACAATTGCTAGGTAACTACGAAAAATTGTAACAACATTGTAACTGTCGACAGACGCCGCTGTTTTTCCCACTCCCCACTCACCTACCCACCCACTCTCTCACCTGATACTGATGTTCAACGTTGCGGAAACTTCCGGGATGGAACATACATATTTTCACATGTGCAGCTTGGAGTTTGCCTTTGGCCAACAACTTTGATTTGATTCAATTTAGCCCGTGCTTACATTCTGCTGCTTCTTCTTCTTCTTTGCCTTGTTGATCTTCTCGTTTTTTTGCTCGCTAATTCGTTGTGAAAGGAAATGTGACTAGCCTCAAATTATAGAACCACCCAAGAGTCCCACCTGAACCATCAAACGCTGCCAATTTGGACCGCAAATTGCATTTCAAATGCACCACGAATCAATTAACTTCAACTGACCAATTTCCTCATTGCATGTCCAATCAGAAATTAAAATTGACATTTACCGAAAATACACACATACA
>JBAMBK010001518.1:0-12544 GCA_037043435.1 Drosophila suboccidentalis
ACGGATCACAACAAAATAACATAGCTGGATACGCAATAACTACAGAAACACACACTCTTAAATATGGTATAATACCACACTATTCCTCAGTTTTATCGGCAGAAATCATTGCAATTTTAGAAGCAATCAAAATATCAAAACCATGAGGGACCATTGTGTTATGCTCAGACTCCATGTCTGCTTTAGATTTAATAGTAAATTTAAATAATAACGACTATTATCCCTCAATAATCCGATCCGTACTAACAAACCTATCAAGCAGATTAAAAATATTTTAGATTCCAGGACATGTTGGGATCCTTGGCAATGAGCTTGCTGACCATATGGCCAAAGCCTCAATATCAATGCCCCTCATTTTGACTCCTAATTTAAATATAACAGATATAAACAAATATCACAAAGAGACAACTTTCAACCACAATAAAAACCAATATTTCTAAATGTAACGTATGGTACAAAAATCTAAATCAAAGCTTGACAAATATATATCAATACATCCATAACATTTCACATAGCAAATTAACACGAAAAGACCAAATTAAATTCATGAGACTTAGATTAGGCCATACAAGATTAACCCACCAACATTACTTCAACAATAATAATGTCAACAACAACAATCTTATATTTACCTGCCCATTATGCGACTCCTCCGACACTATTAACATAAAACACATATTCATAGACTGTCCCAAGCTAAACAATTTAAAGCTAAAGATTTTTGAAAATAATAATCCTTTAGATTTAATAGCCAATCCTACAGAAGACAATATAAACAAAATAATTGTATTTCTTAAAAAATCCAAATTATATGATGAAATTTAATTACCTAAGCAAAAAATATATTACTTTGACTTCTGTTAAATATTTTTTAGTATATAGACAATCATGAATAACTGTATTAACAAGACACAAAAATCTAAATTTAAATATTATATTTTACATTGATTTATGAAAAAAAAAAAAAATGTGTTTCTTTTGTATATACAGTGGCTCACAGCTTATTTCAACCAGAACAAAAAGCAACTTTATTCAAAAGCTTCAATTACAACTAACTAAAAAACAAACCTAATCGAAAGAATTCACAGAAAACTAAAGTTATATCAACTCATAATTTGAAAATATTGAAAATATTCGAAAATTTTTGAGTTTATGTAAAAATCAACTTTTTCAACTTTTTTCCTCGATTTTTTAAAAGAAATGTTAGGGTGCAAAAAAATTCTACAAACAATTTTAATCATGTCTGCAAAAAATTTTAAAAATCTCTTTGCTAGTATTTTTTTTAATATTTTGACAATTGTTCCTTGAGCTATTTTTTGTATGAAATAGAGGAAAAAGTGGCTAAAATAGTCATTCGGCATCCACACAAACAAACGAACATTTGATCAACACACACACAACCTTACACATCAAGCAGCAACAATTACAACAACAGTTTCGACAACAGCTCAACACCTGTTGCAGCGGGGACGTCAGCGACCCCTGCAGTGCGCATTTCTTTGGGAGCATACGCATTTCGGCCAGCTGCGTCGATCTCGGGTGAGCTGTATCGCTTTTCTTTCTCTTCGTTGCAACGAAGTTGGACCGGCGGATTATTGTTTATTGTTAATTATTTATTTATTTCATATTTATTATTTTCTTGTTATTTTCGGTTAACGTAAAGTCAATTATTTATTTCGTTTTGTTCAATTTATTGTTTAATATTGTTTTTGCCTATGTTCTATTAATTGTTATTATTTGCATTATTTATTATTCTTAATTTGATTATTTATTTAATTTATTTAAAGCTCATTTTTTGATTTTGATTTTTGCTTATTTTCTGGTTTATTATTTATTTTCGATTATTTATTTATTTTTTTGATTCTGCTTGTGTTTATTTATTGCTTTACTTTAATTTTTGCCAACGGTCCCGCAATAAGATAATACATATACATGTAGGATTGAGTTTCTATGTAGACAAGAATCCGAATACTTTTGAATTTAAATTGCTTTTATTTAGATATTTTCCCGGACAGAATATGATTTTAGACTGCCTTAGTTGTGTATTGTGTTTAAGGTGTGTGTTTTGGGACGACAGGTGTGTCGTTGCCCATTAGATCCCACAATTCGGCCATCCTACACTGCATTCGTCCTCGTTATCTACAGGAATCCAGTGTTTCAAGTATTCTGCGCATGTGGTTGTTTGTCTTGGTCCATCGGAAAGAAATGACTCTTTAACTACGTTATATGTGTCTTTTGGTTTTACCTTAGTTACTCTATACGGACCTAGATACTTTGGTTTGAGCTTTAATCCTCCACCAAATTGAGTTCGTTTTATCGCAACCAAATCTCCAACGTTAAATATTGATGCAGGTTTGCGTCGAAGATTGTAGGTTTTTTTATTTTCATCCTGTATTCTAGCAATCTGTTGCTTGGCATGCTTCCGTAACTCGTTTCGATTTTCGTTAAATGTTTTAATATTTTCGTCTTGAATCAATTGTTTTATTTCAACATCAGTCTTTGTTCGCATTTTTGTTCCAACCAAAAGTTCGAATGGTGTCATTTGTGTACTTCTGCAATACGTAGAGTTTATTGCTTGTTGAACCTTATCGACAAACTTATACCATTTGGTCGGATCCTTAACAGCCAGTTTTGACAATACAGATATAATAGTTGCGTTGAGTCTCTCCACTTGTCCGTTAGCTCTCGGTAATCCAGTTGTAATAGTGTGGTGTTTAATGTTTTGGCATTCGCAATATTGCCTGAATTCTTCTGATGTAAACGCAGAGCCTCTATCGGAAATGATTTGAATTGGATTCCCGAAAGTAATACTTTGTGCTTCCAATTTCATTATTACTTCTTTGGCAGCCGTCGTCTTTGTTGGATATAACCAACAAAATTTAGTGAAGCTGTCTATTATTGCAAAAATGTGTTTGTATTGCTTATGGGTAGATTCAAGTGGCCCCAAAAAGTCTACATGAAATGTTTGTAAAGGTTCCTCTTCTTTTAGTAGTGGGTGTAACATTCCTTCTTTCTTTCCTTGCTTACGATTCGAAACTATGCAGGGTATGCAGCAATTTATTTGCTTCTGGATTTTGTCGTCAAGCTTTGTAATATAATAGTCTTTAGCTATAATTTCTTTTGTTTTCTTCACGGAAAAATGACCCCTCTCGTGAGCTTGCTTAATGATTTCCCTCTGAAAAGATAAAGGAACAACTATAAGCTCGATATCGTCAACCAACTTGTATAGTAGTCCTGCTTTCATAAAGTAATTGTTATGGATTACGTTTTCTGGTAAAATGTCTATTATAGCCTTTAGCTCTTCATCTTGAGTTTGAAGATATTTCAGCTTGGTTAGTATATTATCATCGTGGATCATCATTACTGGGTGGCGACTTAAAGCATCAGCATGTCTTATGCCTGAGCCAGCTCTATGTTCAACTCCAAAGTCGAATTCTTGAAACATCATTATCCATCGTGCTACTCTAGCACAAACTTCTTTTTTTTCTATTGTCTTAGTTAGCGCATTACAGTCACTAACAAGCTTAAAGTGTATTCCAAGGAGATATTACCGAAATTTGCGTAGTGCCTCTACTACTGCTAGAATTTCTAATTCGTAGCTGGTATACTTCCTCTCAGCATCTGATGTCTTTTTGCTCATATAGTAAATTGGATGTAAGAAACCATCATCGGGTGACTTCTGAAGAAGGACTGCACCAAAACCATCAATGCTAGCGTCAGTATGGAGTTCAGTTTCGTGCTGAGGGTTGAAAATACTTAAAACTGGTTTTTCTGTTATCAAATTCTTCAATGTGTCAAATGAAGCTAATTCCTTTTCGTTGAGGATGAACTTTACGTCTTGTTTCATCATATCTGAAAGTGGGAAAATCCTTATGAATTTTCTAAAGTATCCAACTAGTCCCAAGAAACTTTGTAGTTGAGCCTGAGTAGCTGGAAGTGGGTAGTTTTTCACAGCTTTAGTTTTGTCTTCCGAAATTCCTATCTTTTGATTCTCAATAACGTGGCCTAAAAATTCTACTCTTTTCATGAGAAAACAACATTTCTTTAGATTAATTACTAGTCCATAGTCCTCGCATTGCTTAAGAACTTCCTTAAGATTAGATACAGCCTCGTTTTCGGATTTGGCTGGAATTATGATATCGTCCACGTAAGGAAATGCGATACCTTTTCGAGTCAGATTACGGAAAATTGCGTTAACATGTCTAAGAAACACGCTGGGTGAATTTGATAATCCAAACGGTACCTTACGGAACTGGTATTGTCCACTATGTGTAACGAATGATGTATATTTACGGCTTTCCTCCTCGACCTCCACATGAAAAAATCCATTTTTCAAATCAAGTGTGCTATAAATGTTTGCACCAACAAGCCGGTCCAGCTGATCTTCAATTAAAGGTAGTGGAAAATGATCACGAACTATGATCTTGTTCATTCGTCTATAATCGATACATAGCCTTGGGGAACCATCTCGTTTCTTCACTAAAACAACAGGACTTGTAAATTCTGAGTCCGATTCTTCAATGACTTCATCTTTAAGCCACTGTTCAATCTGACCATCCACGATACACTTTTCGGTGTAAGCAAGTCGACGTGGTCGTGAATAAATGGGGGTTTCGTCTTTAAGTACAATTCGCATCTTGACGTTTGTCGATTTTGTGCCTTCTGGTTTGTAATTTTTGATCAAATCATTTACCTTGAACTTTGCATCATTGCTTGCACTATGGTCGATATTTATGTTAACGTCCGTGTTTTCTACGTTTATTTGCATAATATAACCAGCATTTTCAACTTCAGTGTGTTTTTTGATTATTATCCCATCGCGGTTAATCACTGCGGACGGCAGTCCGCGCTAGTGACGAAAGCAGCACGAAGGGTGCGAAGGCGACTAGCATATATACACAGGAAGAATGGAAGATTTGCTATGACTGTCCGATCAGGTCGAGTTATATACCGATCGAAAGGTATTAACTTAACTTACAAATGTGCATACTAAGATTTTTGAAAACTCACCTGGTTCGTGAGATAAACAGGTGTAAATGGGAGGAGCAAATTAAATTATTGGAGCAAATGGGGCCGTTGGAGCCTTTTTGAATTTTCGTTGAATTTTTTACAATTCTTATCAAAAATACGCGTCGAATGACACCTTGATCATCAAAATCCGACTACTGGTTAAAAAAAAAATTAATTTTGAAATTTTGAGTCGCCTTCCGAAAATGAGATGAAAAGTCAGTATGTTTGTTTGTCTGTTTGTTTGTTTGTTTGTATCAAAGCGATGATTTAGCTTAAAAGTTTGAATGAGGACTTGTTCCCGCTCAAAAATCTAGAAACGTTTGTTCTACGACTTTTTCGAAAAATCGCTAGTTTAGCGGGAAATCGCTAAAAACCGCTGAAATTGAAACTCTATAGCATCCAAACGATAGAAGCTACAGATGTGATCTAAATATCGTTGAAAAGGTAGTTCGAAGGGCTTTTAAGCATAGCTGTACACTTTTTTGCTTAAGAGCACAGGTAAATTGCTACAGGTGAAATAAGGTATTTTTTGCCACATTTTGGCGGTTTTTGAGAAAACGCCGCTAACGATTTTTTTTAATTTTCAATATATTTTAGTTTGTAAAATTTCGCGTTTTTTGATATATGACACAAAAAAATTTATCGATAGGTTTGGAAGATATAACCTATTAACTGAAGATATACGTTTTACTTTGAATTTTAATAGGGCAGCAGCAACAAAGTGTTATAGCAGCCAGAGTTTGAGAGTGCTGATAGATTTTGCGATTCCTAAAACGAACCAGTGTTGCCAGACTGTTTGTTTTTGCTGTACAAACAATAAACAAGGCTGACAAATATCTAATGTCTTATTCAAAAATTTCTGATATCCCATAAAAAAACCTCTTTACGAGGTAAAAGTCTAGTGACGAAAACATTTTCTTGCCCAAAAATTTCTGATATCCAATTTTGTGACGAATAATATTAAGTTTTACATAAAAATAATTAAAAAAAAAAATTTTTGCATTCGGCACTGCGCAAAACAGTGAGTTTTATTTGGTATGAAGAATTGAGACATTTTAGCGCAATGTGCCGAGTGCCAAAATTTTTTTTTTTAATTATTTTATGTAAAACTTAATATTATTCGTCACAAAATTGGATATCAGAAATTTTTGGGCAAGAAAATGTTTTCGTCACTAGACTTTTACCTCGTAAAGAGGTTTTTTTTATGGGTCGTAATATCTGCTTGTTCGCAAAATTCTTCTCCCAATATTGCTGTTATACTCATGACAACGTCGGGCACGACTAGAAAAGCTGTTTCGAAATCTTGGTCATCGAAATCGTCCTAACGGATCTATTCCATTTTCCATTCCGAAACCGATGAGTTTTATATCCGTTTTTTCTAAACATGGTTTGTTGAGACTCTCAAACGATGTTTTAGTTATGATATTGTACTTGCTCCCGGTATCAATTAGTGCAGTGAAAATCTTGTCCTTAATCTTTACTTCCTTACACATGGACATTTTTTCCGGTTTTATCCTATGCGTATTAGTCGTTCGTGGGACTGGGTTATATTTTGAAATGTGACATTCCCGTGCAATGTGACCGAAAGCATTGCATTTGAAACATTTTCTGCCTTTGTTTAAATCTATGCAATTCTCTTTGCTGTGTCCTCTCATTCCGCAATTATGACATGTTAACTCCCTCGAATTTGTTGCATTTGAAGGTGTATTTCTAAATCTGAAAGATTCCTTTTCCCGCATGGTTTCGTAGCATCTTAGCTTATCTTTGAATTCTCTCATTGTTTTGGCGTTGTAGAGGATTGATTTATTAGCACTGGAATCATTAATGCCATCGATGACGTATTGCATTAGCGCGTTGTCCTCTATACTGCCTCGTGATGCCAACTCCTTCATTGTGACCAAATACTCCAGCACACTTTCACTTTTCTTTTTCTTCGTCATTGACATTAACGTGTGCAATTGTGCGCTATTTAAGTTTGAGGGAAATTCTTCTATTAGGGCATCTTTCAATGTACGCCAATTGTGGATACCTCTTTCGGCCGATATAAATCTTCTTGCTAGTCCACGAAGCGATCTCTTTGCAAAAATGAACTTCTGTAAATCATCCCATCTCATGCTAATTGCAGTGTTTTCAAAATCACTTATCCATCTTTCAACTGAGAGATTATCGTCCCCACTAAACGGTCTTATAGTGTCTTCCACATCTCGATATGAAACCAAGACCTGAGTTTGATGAGTCTCAAGTTGAAGCGGTTCGCGTCTATTGTCAGATGTACCAACTGTGTTGCTCGACCAATTGTTGCATACATTTACAGTTTGCGATTGACGTGACTCCGGTCTATTGTCAGATGTATCAACTGTGTTGTTTGACGAATTGTTGACACGCATTGAATGTGTATTCGCTTCTGTGGCCCTTTGCTCGATCTCATTTTCTTCTTCGCCCTCATCATCGTCATCGTCATCTGTTTCTAAATCAGTTAACAGATTGCCCTTCTGTAAGTTTTTAAACAACAGCATTGTTCGGTCGCGTCCATTAGGTAGCAAGTGTAAGAACTGTAAGACATCGTCCAGGTTTTTATTCGATAAATTTTCTCTTACGAAAACCATTTTGTCATGAAACTCGTCGCTTCTTTCATCGAATTCGAATCCTTCAAATTCGCGTATTCGACGTCTATTGTTCCTATCTCCTTCTGTTTGAAAAATGAACTTGTGTAACGAAACCACATTAATCCTAGACGCTGTTCTTAGCCTGTCCTTAAATTTTGGATTGTCAGCAAGTTTCAACATCTTTTCGCTAATCGTCTAAATATTTTGTCCTAATATCCTGCGTCTTAATATCCTATCTTCTTATATCTTTAGTCTCAATATTCCTTGGCGTAATATTCTTCGTCTAAATATCCTTCGTCTCAATATCCTTCGTATTAATATCCTCGACCAAGTATCTTCGAGCAAATATCCCTTGATATCCTCGACCAGATACCTTCGACTAGATATTTTCCTCCTTGTATCCTCGAGCAAATATCCCTTTGATATCCTCGACCAGATAGCTTTCGACGTGAGAACTCTCAATTCTGATATTCTTTGACTGTGAAATATTTTTGTTTGGTTGAGCCCCCAAAAATGTAGGATTGAGTTTCTATGTAGACAAGAATCCGAATACTTTTGAATTTAAATTGCTTTTATTTAGATATTTTCCGGACAGAATATGATTTTAGACTGCCTTAGTTGTGTATTGTGTTTAAGGTGTGTGTTTTGGGACGACAGGTGTGTCGTTGCCCATTAGATCCCACATACATGTAGGATGTTTTATTAATCCAATAGTTAATTATTATAAATTATAATATAATATAATGTTTGTAGAATCTTGAATGGCGTGTTAGCAGCAACAACAACTTTAAGACAGTAACGGCGATGAACAGCAAAACGATGAAAAACAGCAACTTGAAGACCGCAGTAAATCCCGACAAACAGCAACTTGATGATTAACCTCCGCGACGTACAGCTCTCGACTTTTAACTAGGACTCCGGACTTTTTAATCCGCACAACCTTTCTTATCCACGACGACGACTTTTCTCTTCTTACGACTTGATTACTTCACGGCTTCTCTGAATCTGTCTCTTGTATCGATATCCTCATTATCGATACCTCCTTTCGATCGGCTTGCCACCTAGTTCTTCTGCTGCTACTCGTTGTTTGGCGTTGCCAGCTAGATGCAACACTGCTTTTTGTTACTTTCGGTCATCCTGATAACTGTCGTCTGACCCAGACGACAACAGCTTTTCTTTTTGGTCAACGGGTTTTTTCATAGTTTCATAGTGTTGGAACTTGTTAAGGTAACAGCTGGATCTTCCACCTGAGCGGCTTTCTTAACGTCGTTGCGTCTCACTCTTACAATTTCGTATGGACCAAGAAATTAGCTTGCAAGCTTTTTACCCGCAACAAACTGGGTGCTTCGTATTGCCACTAAGTCGCCTTCCTTATAGCCATATGCGCTCTTTCGGTTCTTGTCGTAGATCTCCTTGTATTTCTTTTGAGGCAGCAGTATATTCTTCTTTGTCTCCTGCGAGCGTCGCAGTGCATCGCTTGCCATGTGCATCTCATTCTGCAGATGCTCAAGACGCTTCTCCAACTTGTAACGTTCATGCTTCGCCTTCTCGCGCAGTTTCTTTTCCCAGATCAATTCCCTTTCCAGCTTCTCTGTTTCGACCTCTCGCTTGTCATTCTCCACCGTCAACTGCAGCATATATAAATCCGCATCACGTTTCCTCTGCTCCAGATCGTGCTTCTCTAGCGATGTGGTGGGCATGGCACGTGCCCCATTATCCTGCTCGTGACTTCGCAACGTTTTTATTTGTTCATCGTATTCCTGCTGCAGTGCTGCAGTCTGATCGCGAGCCATCACCAGCTGCTCCTCGGTGCGATGCAAATCATTGGCCTTTTTGTCGCATAATACACGCAATCTTTGCGCCTCATTGCGCAGTGCATTCGCCTCAACTTCCGTGGCTTTTATCTTCATCTGATAGTTCTCATTCTGCAGAGACGCTTCCCGTTCCATGCGCTCTAAAATCTCCCGATGACGCTTCTGTTCCTCCGCCAAACGCTTCTCTGCTCCCAACTCAGACTATCTGTACTGTTCCTCAAACGAGCGATTTTCTTGGCGCATCTCTTTGAGCTCCTGATACAGCTCCTCGTGTAGCCTCTCATCAACGTGCTGTTCCACGACATCACCTTGCACATGTGTATAACGGCTTGGCTGAAGACGGAACGGCTTATTTTGGACATCTGTCATCTAAACAGGACATTCAATCGGTGATGCAGAAATGACCGACTCGATCAATGGCACAAGCTGCGGGGGAGTATTTATATTATTTCCGACTTCAACAATATTATAAATACTTAGCTCGTTTGGTTTAGCGCTGTTTGGCCGCGCTAACGCCTCCGAAAATGTGAACTCTCCTTCATGCAGCGTCACACAGAACTTCGATGCAAAATCGAATCCTAGCATGCCGTCGTTCGCAATGTTGTGGTTGGGCACCACCACAAATTTGTGATCGGTTTTAACGCCATCTACGTGTACGACGCCAACGAACATTCCCAACGGTAGAGTCTTGCTGTTTCCCAGGCCTCGCAAAACCGAATGACACTTCTCCAGAGGAACATCAGCCATCTTTTCGTAAACGCATTGACGAATGACAGTCACATCTGAGCTGGTGTCGACTAAGCACGCTATTTCGACGCCATTTAGCACAACCACTTTGATGCGTTTGTCCTCCTTTACTACGTATACACTCTTTGTTGTTTCTGGACAATTTTTGGAAATGTGTCCCACGCCTTCACATTTAAAACATTTTGTTTCAGCTTTGCAATCCTTTCTCACATGGTCAACAGAGCCACAATTGAAACAACGTGTACTTGTTTCGACGGACATGCTTTTCTTGCCACCACTGTACGGTTTGTTTTGTCTCTCGCTGCTACACTTGCGCTCATAGGTGTCAAACTTCTCCTTCAGCTCTTGGTATGTCTTGCATCCGTACAATCAAAATTTGTACTCCGTTTTTATATCCAGGCCATCTACTATATAGCCAATCACTGATTCTTCATCCAATAATCCTTGTGCAGCTATTTCTTCATGTTTAACACATATTCGAGAAACTTCTCTTCTTTCTTCATCTTTCTCTTACTTAGCTTTGTGTGTATGTCAGCGCTCCTTAGCGTACGCTTGAATTCGGCTATTAGTACGCTTTTCAAATCATTGTAGTTATTCACAACCACCGATTCTAAGAACAGTTTTGCCAATTTCGTCATCTTTCCACGTGCTTGCACATATCTCTGCTTTTCGTTGAGTTCATATGCGTCGGCATTCTGCTCGAAATTGGTGAACCACTGTTCTACTGGCATATTGTCGCCATCATAGTCCGGCACGATCTTATGAAATTTTTCTGCAGCAATTTTTGGCTCTCTCTGCGTAATTTCATCCGCTTGAATTTTCAGCGTAAGCAACTGAATTATTTGTTGCAAACTTCTATTATTTTCCTCCTGCATTTGTACGATGTTAACTTCACCATCAGCTTCCAATTGCATTCTGTCTATTCCTTGTTCGTTCATTTCGGCACCTCGTGTGTGTGAACGTAACACTGCACCATACCTCTTTTTCTCCTCTTCGCCCATGCTTTCGTATTCGCTTTCAGATGACGAAATTTTCTGCGTAATTTCGCAATTCGGCGAATTGACTTCTTAGCTGACTCCAAATGCGATTCGGACGGTTGAGCCCCCAAATGTAGGATGTTTTATTAATCCAATAGTTAATTATTATAAATTATAATATAATGTTTGTAGAATAATGAATGGCGTGATAGCAGCAACAACAACTTTAAGACAGTAACAGCGATGAACAGCAAAACGATGAAAAACAGCAACTTGAAGACCGCAGTAAATCCCGACAAACAGCAACTTGATGATTAACCTCCGCGACGTACAGCTCTCGACTTTTAACTTAGGACTCCGGACTTTTTAATCCGCACAACCTTTCTTATCCACGACGACGACTTTTCTCTTCTTACGACTTGACTACTTCACGGCTTCTCTGAATCTGTCTCTTGTATCGATATCCTCATTATCGATACCTCCTTTCGATCGGCTTGCCACCTAGTTCTTACTGCTGCTACTCGTTGTTTGGCGTTGCCAGCTAGATGCAACACTGCTCTTTGTTACATACATATACAAATTTTCTCCTCCTATAGGCCCCTATATATTTCCGACAGAGCTCGGCAGGTTTATTAGGCCCCGTAGCGTGATTAAATAAATAATAAAAGAAAGCGGTCACCAAAAAAATAGTACAAGAAAAAATAAATAAAAACTCATAACAGGTCAGGGATAAGAAATAAATATAAATATATATTCACAAAAATTGTTAATTAAAAATTAAATATGCTAGGGCTTAATTATAAATAAATACTAAGAAATTGTAAAGAAATATTATGAGAGAGTAGAGAATTAATTGTGGGAGGGGGATCGCATCGTCATGGAGTAAGGTAGCCGCCGGAGAACATTTTTGTTGGGTGGCGCAACTAAATTTGAATTTAAAGTTGCCGCCACAGGTAGGGTGGGTACGCTGCGGTATAAGAGCTAAGCCGCCGATATGTGTGTCTGATAGTTCTGTTGTTTTGTGCGATGTTTGCGTCGTGTTCAGTTTTGTAATCGTTGAGAGTGCGAATCGATGATTGCGATTGTGCGGCTCGGCGGGCAATTGGTTAACAACCCCCCCAGAGGTGACCAAGCTAGCCGGCGTTGCCCCACGGAAAAAATCCGCGCTAGTGACGAAAGCAGCACGAAGGGTGCGAAGGCGACTAGCATATATACACAGGAAGAATGGAAAATTTGCTATGACTGTCCGATCAGGTCAAGTTATATACCGATCGAAAGGTATGAACTTACCTTTCAAATGTGCATACTAAGACTTTTGGAAACTCACCTGGTTCGTGAGATAAACAGGTGTAAGTGGGAGGGGAAAAATTTAAATTATTGGTTCTAATGG
>JBAMBK010001521.1:0-14808 GCA_037043435.1 Drosophila suboccidentalis
TAAACTTTTGAAATATTTCTTTGATGTTACGAAAGCATTTATTGCTAGAATATGCGATATGAATTTTAAAATATGCTAGATTTTAGGCTTTAAGCTATTTGCAAATTTTATAAGCATTTTCAGCCTGAAAACTGCTAAATTGGCAACACTGATTGAGACAACACCTTCAAGTTAACAACTGTGAAATGTTGTCATTACTGTTATTGCTTTTCCAAATTTTGTCTTGAAACCATTGTTTCAGATAGACCCTTAAGAAATGGCAATTTTTTTAAATTTTCAAATAGCAGCTCCTTCTGGTTAACAACTTTGCAGCTCTTTAATCTCGAACCTGTTACAATGCTCTATTATTTCTAAATGTGGGCATTTCAATTACCATAAACTATTAGTGTATGAGTTAAAGTATGAATGAATATAAGTTTCTAGCTTGCCTAAAACTTTAATCAGTCATTACCACCGTTTTATTTGTCCCATCTTGTTGCGATTTAGTAGGATGATAGTTATTAACAGTAGTTAACGAAAACTACAAAAAAAAACGTAATATCTTAAAAACTGTGCGAATGGTGGTTTTTCGCAATTTGCGAAGGCGGAAAAGGGCGTGGCAAAATTTTGAAACAAACTTGATCTGCGTGGGGTTTATAGAAATCTGTGTGCCAAATTTGGTTACTCTAGCTCTTATAGTCTCTGAGATCTATGCGCTCACACAGACGGACAGACGGACGGACGGACGGACGGACAGACAGACGGACAGACGGACATGGCTATATCGACTCGGCTGTTGATGCTGATCAAGAATATAGATACTTTATATGGTCGGAGATGCTTCCTTCTCCCTGTTACATACATTGCAACGAATACAATATCCCCTTTTACTTATTTTTATAAGTAACGGGTATAAAAATTACAAGTGAGCCGTATAAAAAAAAAATTAATAAACGTGGCAAACGAAAATAATGAAATGCAAAGGTGCATTCAGGCACTTACGCAAATCATTGCTCATCAACAACATGAGCATGCCGTTGTAAATCCAGTTACAAGGCAAAGGAATAACATTGAAAAAGAAACCCGATATCTACCCACATTTACGGGAGAAGAAGGTACTCTGCATGGATTCATCGCGTCGGTGGATCAAGTGATGCAGGAATATGGAGACGACGCAGATCAAGTATTCAGTGTGATTTTTAACACGAAAATTCAAGGACAAGCCCGAACTGTATTAAACATTAATACACCAACAACATGGCAACAATGCAAGGAGAAACTACGTCACCATTATCGACCAAGAATGGACCAAATGGGACTCACCAGGAAAATTAACAACCTCAGAGTGACCAGCATCAGAGACCTGGATATTAAAGTAAGATACATTGTAGAAGAAATAACTGATTTCGCGGTATTTGAAAACAATGAAAATCTTGTTAATATATTAAGTGCTTTATTAATACAAAGAATAAAAGAGTTAGCCTCAGGCTCCATGGCAGTTTCATTAATGCCCCTTACCACAGTACCAGCAGTTAGAGATGAGATAGCAAAGTATATTGGTCTAAATATCGGAAATTTAAATCAGAAATTGCTAGTTCGAAAAAATTTTGATAACAATGGATCAGGTTATAATAATGACCAAAATGTTGGAAATAATCAACAAGTAACTACAGGCAATAATTACAGAAACAACAATATGCAAAGAAGTCAAAACACAAGACGCCATTATAATAAAAATCAAATCTATACTAGCAACCAACAACAAAATCAAAACAATACTAACAACCAACAACAATATCGAAACTATTCTAACAACCAGCAACAAAATCCAAATTATACTAATAACCAGCAACAGAACTTTAACAATCAGCAACAAAATCAGAATTATAATAACAATCAACAATATAGAAACCAAAGCCATAATATACGACAAAATAATAATGTTCAAAGACAGGATGCAATGAGTGTAGACAATTTAGCAGATGAAGACAATAAAAGCACAACAAGTGAGAATCCCGAAGCATTTTTTACCCAGCAGCCTCGGATGAACTAAAAATTTTGATAGAAGGAACAATTGAAGGATGCAGATTTTTGTTTTTGGTGGACACCGGATCCACAATTAGCATAGTAAATACAAAAAGAGTGCAGGAAAATGTTTATGAAATTGTTGAAAAATTCACAAAGACTATACACTAGAGCGCATCGATTTGTATGGGCCCGAAAAAATGAAAAAATGGTAACCCATTTTCATAATCTATGCTCAATTCTAAGATGTTTTCACCAAGAAACCATAGCTCTAAAATGAATTCCTGGTCCGCGCTTTTGAGTTGAAAAATTCATTTTTTCGAACATTTATATCTTGGGTGTTTATGGACCGATCCTGACAAACTTTGTGTCAATCCTCTTGTTAGGACCAAGACTTTTAAAATCTCACACAAGCAAAGGACAAAATGTCCTTTGGAACGACGATTTCGCGATTCGTCGCTATGAGTCAGAATTAAAGCTATTTTTTGGCTAAGCAAATATTTTTTTTTCTTTATTTGCACAAAATGTAAAACATATTTTAATTCAATTTTAATACATTTTTAATCAGGGACTGCAAATAATAGTTATGAGTTTAAAAAAATCAAAGCAGAAAAAAGCGTCCTAGAAGAGTGGGAAAAACAGACATATGTTATTTTTTATAGCCAAATTCGAAAAGAGTCAGAATTAAAGCTATTTTTTGGGTAAGTAAATATTTTTTTCCTTGAACCTGTGTTTTTTATTTGCAGAAAATGTAAAACATATTTTAATTCAATTTTAATACAATTGTTAATAAAATATGTTGTACATTTTTTGTTAATTAAAAATGGAGGTTCAAGGAAAAAAAATTTTTTTTGGCCAAAAAATTGCTTTTATTCTGACTAATTTTTTAAGATAGAGACGAATCGCGAAATCGTCGTTCCAAGGATGGAAATTATTTTTAAAGGACATTTAGTCCTTTGGCTCTATGGAATTTTAAAAGTCCTGGTCCTAACAAAAGTATTGACCCCAAGTTTGTCAGGATCGGACCATAAACACCCAAGATATAAATTTTCAAAAAGAAATACATTTCTCAACTCAAGAAAGCAGTTTAGAACTATGGTTTCTTGGTGAAAACATCTTAGAATAAGCATAGATCATGAAAATGGGTTACCATTTTTTGTGAAAAAAATCGATGCACTCTACTATACACACTATTGTATCGAACCCTTTCCATTGGTTCCGTTAGAATAAAAAGGCACGTAAAGTTGGTGCTTGGAACGTCTGTTCCAGTCTCTGGTTTATTGGCAATTAATTCTTCTTAAACTTTAACAGGTATATCTTATATATATATGGTATGTCTTAGCCTAAATATATATATTATTGTGTATGGCTCTGTTGCTGACGACAGCGGTAGAGCCGAGAGTATGTAGCATACGAATGTGTATATACATGAATCAATCAGACGGTGAGCTGCGCGTCATAATGCAAGCGCAGCATTTTGGGTTGCCGGTAGTTATCCGACTTAGTGTTTATGCTAACTCATCTAGTTTGATTCAAATATATGTCATTGCAATATAGGTCAGTAAGCATATGGAATAGTCTACATTATGTTGGGTATACTACACCTCCCTTTTTAGAGAAATAACGTAATATATGAAGTTATTTAGTATAGTATTTAAGTTTAAAATTATATATTAAAAAAAAAAAATTGTGTATAAAAAGTTTTTTTTAATAAAGTAATTGAATATTTAAATGTATAAAAGAAATTAATTGGAAAAAAAATTTTCTTTGTAATTAATTGTGTATGGGAAAAAGTCTTATTATTAAGTATTAGAGTTTTTAGCTGTAATTTATATTTCAATAAAAATAAGATATTTATAAATTTTTTGTGTTTACGCATTTTATTATTATTATTATCATCATGTTATTGTTATTATTATCAGTGTTATTATTATAATAGTATTAGTGTTTGGAAAAAGGCGAGAAGCTGAATCCGGAACTCTGCGAGCAAATCAAGGCAGCGCTCCAAGAAACTGCTGACGTTACTAGCGCCAGGCCTATGGCTACAATAGTCATAAGGGACCTCGATGCGTTGACAGTACAGGAAGATGTGCTTAATGCTGTCAAAAGCTTGTTGCCCGATGGATCGAGCGACATCAAGGTGACAGTATCTGCCCCAAATTCCCGGGAACAGACGCAGGCCTTCGTCACGCTGACAGAGGACAATGCTGCAAAACTCCTCGCAGCAGGAAAAATTAAGATCGGCTGGCTTAAAGTCAAAATGAAGAGATGGGACACTGTCAAGAAGTGTTTCAGATGCCTGGGCATTGGTCACATGCAGTATGACTGCAAAGGACCAAACCGGAAAGGTGAAGGCCTGTGCTTTCGGTGCGGTGAAACTGGCCACAAAATGGCGCAGTGTCAAAAAGCTCCCAAATGCTGGGCGTGCATCGATGCAAAGCTAGCTCCCGTAGATCATTTTCCGGGTTCCAGCAGATGCAGAGCGCTCAAGCAGCAGAACGCGTCAAATAAATAGATGAGAGTCCTCCAGGCAAATATGCACCGGAGTAGAACTGCGGACAATCTCCTAAAACAGCTACTGCTGGAGAAGGGGACAGACGCAGTCATCATCAGCGAGCAGTATGCGGCAGCGAGAAGTGGAAACTGGCTGCAAGACGACAGTGGGACTGCAGCTATCTGGATTCTATCCAGTAGAATTTTCACGATAGTTAACAGAGGACAAGGAAATGGATTCGTGTGGGTTAAGGGCAGCAAATACTCGCTTATGAGCTGCTACTTAACACCAAGCGATGCCATTGCGGAATTCGAGGCCAAACTCGACAGCATCGAAGACTGCGCACGAGGAATCGGAGAACCTCTGGTCATAGCAGGTGACTTTAACGCTAGGGCAGTCGAATGGGGATCAAGCAGCACAGACCCACGAGGGCGGCGAATACTCGACATGGCGTCTAGACTGGGCCTTGTAGTTGCAAACTCAGGCACCAGCACAACGTTCCGAAGACCAGGATGTGTGGCCACTACACCGGACATTACTCTCGTCTCTGAGAGGCTTGCTGGAGCGCTCAGAAACTGGAAAGTACTCGAAGATTATACTGGTAGCGACCACCAGTATATCGAATACAGTATTGAGTTGACCAGTCGCCCTGAACCAACCAATGTTCAGAGAGGAACACGTAAGTGGAAGAGCGAGCGCCTAGACATCCCATCGTTACTTGCGACCCTCGACAGCAGCACGGCGCAACAGGTCTCAGCTCATGACTCGGAAACGATTGTGCAACAGACGATGCGGAGCATCATCAGGGCTTGCGATGTTGCCATGCCCAGGGTGCAACGAGCAAACCGAAGGAAGGCGGCTTACTGGTGGAACGAGGAAATAGCCGAGTTGAGAAGTGCGTGTCTCCGCTGTAGGCGGAAGCTCACCAGATCCCGAAGACGTGGCCCAGCAGAAGCAGAAGTGAGCGCCTACAAAACGGCAAGACAGGGGCTGAATGCTGCTATAAAAACCAGCAAGGCGACCAAGTGGGAGGAGCTCAGAAATGACATAAATAGCAACCCTTGGGGCATGGGCTACAAGTTAGTCATGAAGAAGCTGGGTGCCAACCCATCCCTTCCGCTCCTGGACAGCAGCAAGATGGCGGAGATTGTTGGTACACTGTTTCCGACTCACCAACCACTAGAAGCACCATCGGAAGAGCTGCCAGACGAGGTGCCTCCCTTGTTCACGCTGCAAGAGCTGGCGTCCGCTGCTGGCGCGCTAAAGAACAACAAATCTCCGGGACCAGATGGAGTTCCAACCGAGGTATTGAAAGTGATTGCATCCGAACGTCCGCATGTGCTGCTAGACATGTACAATGCCTGCCTAGTGGAAGGAAACTTTCCTGCCGTTTGGAAGCAGCAGAAACTGACTTTAATCAGCAAAGGAAAGGGCAACCCAGAGCGCGCCGAAGCATACCGACCACTGTGCATGCTAGACACGTCCGGTAAGCTGCTGGAAAGGCTAATCAAGCCAAGACTTGCGGCTGCGGTCGAGAGCGCTGGTGGACTGTCACCTAGACAGCACGGCTTCAGAACCGGCCACTCCACACTAGGAGCGATCCACGATGTCATTGACACCGTAGCGAACGCGCAGAGGGGTAACCACTACTCGCGCAAAATAGTGCTGCTAGCGACACTAGATGTTCGCAACGCATTTAACAGTGTAAGATGGAGTGACATCGTCAATACCCTACAGTTCAGGTACCGAACACCAAGGTACTTAATGAAGATTACGAGGAGCTATCTCAGCGATCGTGTCCTTCTGTACGACACAAGCGACGGCAGCAGGCAACTCGCGATCACGTCTGGCGCAGCACAGGGGTCTATCCTTGGGCCTGACCTGTGGAACGACACCTACGACAGCATCTTAGAGATGAGAATGCCAGATGACACCCACTTAGTGGCTTTTGCCGACGACGTCGCTGCAGTGATTGTTGCGCGTGACACCACTGAAGCACAGCGCAAGCTAAACGTTGTGATGGTCCAGGTTCAAACGTGGCTCCGTGATCACGGACTCAAGCTGGCTGCGGAAAAAACGGAGCTTCTTCTCCTTACGAGAAGTCACATACCGCTAGAAGTGTCGCTGCAGGTCTGCGGCCATGCAAAAAGCACGCAAAAGTCGGCTAAGTACTTGGGGCTACAGCTGGACTGCAGACTCAACTACTGGGCGCAGATCCAGCACGCAGCCAAGAAAGCCAGCAGAGCCACAGCATCCCTGGCCAGACTGATGGCAAACATCGGAGGTCCCACGCAGAGCAAGCGTAGATTGCTCCTGACGGTCACCAACACCATTCTGCTATATGGATGTGAGGTGTGGGCTGAAGCTCTGGAAGCTGATTCCCGACGCAAGGTGTACGCGTCGGTGCAACGTACTGCGGCACTTAGGATCGCATCGGCTTACCGGACTGTATCTGAAGCGGCAGTACTGGTAATTAGCAGCTGCATACCCATTGACCTGCTAGCCTTTGAACGCAGGAAACGCTGGGTAGAAAAGCGGGGAGGAAGAGTGTCGACCTTCAGAGAAGCTAGACAGCAGACAATTCAGCAGTGGCAAGAACGGTGGCGTGCAGCAACAACCGGCAGATGGACTTCGAGACTGATACCGAACGTGAAGAGCTGGACGGAGAGAGGACATGGCGAAGTAAATTATTACCTAACACAGCGCGCGGCGGGTTCGCAAATACCTTTTCCGAGTGGGCAAAACGGAAGGCTGCAGCTGCATCTATGGTGATGCGGATGTAGATGATGCAGAGCATACATTTTTCCATTGCCAGAAGTGGAACGAGCACAGACGCACGGCAGAAACCATAATGGGGCCCATCGAGCCCGAAAACATTGTGGAGAAAATGCTGCTACGGAAAGAGTCCTGGGACGCTGTATCGACCTTCGCGGGAAATGTTCTTCTGGAGAAGAAACGCGATTTGGACGCAGCAATACTGGAGGAGCGACGCGTGGCACAAATATAGGCACAAAAACATGATGATGTGCTTAAGAGAGGGCGAATCCGGACGCGGATCAACTAGCAGAACGCTATAAAGCGTGAATAGTTGGCGCACTGAGCGAAAGGGCACCGCTTCGAAGTTATGCGAAAGCGATCCCGAAGTGGAAAAAGGCCTAGAGAGGGCGGGTCGTTAGTGGGTGCGAGCCCCACATACCTCTCTGCGACGGCAGATTGAGAGATGCGTGCAGGCATTTTCCCCTCCTCAGACCAAAAAAAAAAAAAAAAAAAAATTATAATAGTATTATGGCTTATCAGACCTAAAAGTTGAAATTTTTAATTTTTGAGTAATTTTAACCTATCCTTATGTACTTTTTGTATCTTATTTTTTCTATCTTTAATTAAAATATTTTCCCTATTTTCTATTGATTCTACTGTATATGGGCCCAAATATACTGGATCTAATTTATGTCCAGTTTCATTTCTTAAAAAAACCATATCTCCTATTTTTAATTCGAAATTATTTACTTTCTTATCATAGTATTCCTTATTATTAGCCTTATGTTGTTCTAACATTATCCTGGCTCTTTTAAAAGCTATTTCTAATCTATACTTAACCTCTTTAGCATAATCATCCACGTTGTATAGTGGTGCTATCTTATCTACCTTATCGAAATATGATGGCAAGTTACTTTGTCTGCCAAAAACTAGTTCATATGGACATATGAAGTATTGAAGCCATACGTCCCAATCCGTTTTATCAACAGATATGTATGATCGAATGTATTCATTAAATGTCTTATGACTTTTTTCGACTGTTCCAACTGTTTGATGGTGGTGTGCTGTTATATTGTCTACTTTTAAATATTTGCACAAGTCATTGATTATGTTGCATCTGGGTCTGGCGGCCGATATATTTCATGAGAAAAAGCCAGTGTGACCGTGGTCGGCGAAGGAAAAAAAGACACAGCGCAGGCGATAGGCCGAAAGATGGGCCGTTTTGAATAAGAGAGCGCGCGTATAAGAGTCGTCGGCAGAGAGTAGGGCTTTTGAAGTATGCGTGAGCATCCCGGGGTGAGATGTATCGTTTTTTTTCTATTTCTTCGTTGGACCGGCTGGATTATTGTTTATTATTTATTTATTTCATATTTATTATTTTCTGTTAACGTAAAGTCATTTATTTATTTTGTTTTGTTTAATTTATTGTTTATTATTGTTTTTGCTTAAGTTCTTTGATGGTTATTATTTGCATTATTTATTATGCTTGATTTGATTATTTATTTATTTATTTAATTTATTTAAAATTCATTTTTGATTTTCATTTTTGTTTATTTTCTGCTTTATTATTTATTTTCGATTATTTATTTATTCTTTTGATTCTGTTTGTGTTTATTTATTGCTTTACTTTAATTTTTGCCAACGGTCCCGCAATATAATAATAATACTTATACATACATACATATTATCTCCCCTACAGGCCCCTATATATTTCCGACAGAGCTCTGCAGGTTTATTAGGCCCCGTAGCTTGTTAAAACAAATGATAAAAGAAAGCGGTCACCAAAAATAGTACAAAATAAATAAATAAAAACTCAAAACAGGTCTGGGATAAGAAATAAACAGAAATATATATGAGTTTTTAAATCACAAATGTTTTTTTTATTATTATACTGTTATTCACATACAGATTTATAGTTATTATTATACGATTAAATATAGTTCACAATTCGGTTAATTTAAACAAAGTTCATTCAAAATGTTTTCTCGACAACGCTTCAAGGCTTCAATGTAAAGTAAAGTTATGTATGTATATTCTATAATGTGTTGCAGCTGGCAGTTGACTCAAGGCTGCAAAGCTACAATTGAGAGGCAAGAGAGAGATCAGAAATTATGACCTCTGCGTGTATTTCTTTGTCGCTCTCCTTCTAGGGTTCCCACATTCGGCCGTCCTGGCAAGTCCTTCGACCCGAAGGAATCCCACAACTTCATATACTCCGACACTGTTGTCGTCTTACATGGTCCTTCTCCAATACCAACTTTCTCAACATCATATCTACCATGGTTTTTTACTTCTAATACCTTATACGGTCCCAAATATTTGCCCTTTAATTTTAATCCTGTACCATATTGTGTACGCTTAATAGCTACTAAGTCATTTACTTTATATTCTATTTCTGACTTTCGTTTTGAATTAAATCCTCTTTGGTTCTCCTCTTGCAACTTCTGAATATTTTCACGGGCCTGATCACGCACTAACTGTCGCTCGTCATCCAACTCATCAATCAAACTTTCTTTTAATAATTTGTTTAGCTCAAGATCGCCTGGTATACGCATCTCAAGACCTGTTAGAATAGTGAAAGGAGAAACCTTAGTGCTTCTTGGTGCTGTGTGATTAATTATTTGCTGAACTCTTCCCAAGTGCTTGTACCAACTTCCAGGACTCTCATGACTTAATTTGGAAAGCATTGGCACAACTATCTTATGCATTCTCTCCACTTGGCCATTACCGCGTGGCACTCCGGTGGCTATGAGCAGATGAGCTATGCCTTGTTTCTCGCAATAATCTTTGAAAAGATTCGACGTGAACGCTGTTCCTCTATCGGAAACAATACGCCCTGGGTTTCCAAATAGAGTTGCCTGCCTTTCTAAACAAGTTAAAACTTCATCGACACCCGTGCTGCGAGTTGGGTATAACCACACAAACTTGGAAAAACCATCTACCACAACTAGGACATGGTTGTATCGTTTGTTAGTCAGCTCCATTGGTCCTACGTGATCGATGTGATAGGTACACAACGGCCTATCTCCCTTATCTATCGGCGTCAGGAATCCTTCTTTCTTCCGGTTTTAGCATTCATCACGATGCATTCTACACAGCTTTCTACGACTTGGGCTACCTTTTCCTTCAATTTCGGAATGAAGTAGTTCTTTTCCACGAGATCTTGAGTCTTTTTAGCCGAAAAATGACCCTGCTTGTGTGCAATCTGAATGATCTCAGTTTCCATTTGACATGGCACAACAATCAACTCCTGATTTGGATTTTTATACAAGATCTGATTTTCAATAAAGAAATCTTCGTATCCCTTTTCCTCAACAATGTTGCGTACTACCTTTGTCCATTCATCTTTTAGCTGTGCTTCTTTCAAGCGATGTACTAGACTATCAGTCAACATATAGCATGAAACACGGCTCAGCGCGTCAACGTGGCGCATTTTCGAGCCTGAACCGATGCCCATTTCATTAGAGCACCCATGACAGCAAGAACTTCCAATTCGTACGAATCGTATTTTTCTTCAGCTGGACTGGTCTTACGGCTCATGTATTGAACGGGATGAAACAAACAATCTTCTGGGTCCTTCTGCAACAAAACGCCGCCAAAACCAAACTTGCTCGCATCCGTGTGAATTTCAGTCTCGAACTTAGGATTGTATAGTTTCAATACTGGCCCATTTATCAACGCTGCTTTCAATTGCTGAAACGCAACTTGTTGCAATTCTTTGAATTCAAAAACTGCATCTTTACGCAAAATGTCAGACAACGGTTTTGCCATTATTGCGTACCCCTCTACGAATTTCCGGAAATACGACGTAAGTCCCAGAAATCGCTGAATAGCCTTTTTATCTCGCGGTATCGGAAAATTTGCCACAGCCTGTGTCTTTTCCTCGCTTGGAGTTATAGTTCCCTTTTCTACTATATACCCTAAGAAGTTAACTTTCTCCTGCAACAACTGACATTTCGACCAATTTATACGGAGGCCATTCTTTTCTGCGACATTCAGTACTCTTTTGAGCTTCATCAATCCCTCATCAACATTTCTGCTTGGAATAATCACGTCATCCATATAAACAACTGCATCTCTGTTTTGAATAAGCTCTCGCATAACCGCCATTATAAATCTAGTGAACACCGCTGGAGAGTTTGATATTCCGAATGGCACATACAAAAATTCGTATTGCCCATTCTGTGTCACAAATGAAGTATACTTCTGCGATCCCTTTTCCACTGGGACGTGGAAAAATCCATTTGTCAAGTCTAGTGTAGAGAAAACTGAAGCACCTTGTAGTTTTTCAATCACGGAATCCATTTGGGGCATAGGAAAGTTATCACGGATCACCTTCTCGTTCAACTTCCTATAGTCACAACACAAACGCTTCTTGCCATTCTTCTTGGCCACTAAAACAACCGGTGAAGCATACTCTGACGTACTTGGTCTGATAATTTTCTCCTCTAGCCATTCTTTCACCTGCTCATCCACAACTTCCTGATCACACACAGCTATACGTCTCGGATGCTGGTACACTGGCAACTCATCTGTCAGCACGATCTTCATCTCGATTGGAGAACTAGGACTTCTTACTGGCTTATACGAATGAATCAATTGTCGAACCTCTCTTTGCTGCAACGAATTCAAATGTGGCAATTCTAATTGAACAGGATGTACGTCCTGATCCAACGTCAACATACACATGCTTTCAAATTCGTTTAACAATTCAGAGCAAGAGCTGTGTTTATCAACTGTATTATTTTCTGCGCAAGACACCACAACTTTCGGTGTTATCAAGGTTCCACCTTTAGTCACTTGCAGATCAACATAGTCCAAAATTGTTCTACCCAAGATTGCTTCAAAGCCTATGTCTTCGTCTGGTACCACATGAAACTCAATTTTCATCTGAATATTGTCAATCATGACGGGTACTATGAAGCTTCCAAAAGTCAGAATTTGATTGTCACCTATACCACTGAGAGTTTTAGAACATCCGGTTAACTGTCTGATTCCTATCTTGCGATAAACAGACTTACGTATGAGACACAGGTCCGCTCCTGTATCAACTAGACCTTTGCAAATCACTGCGCCACATATTACGTCTTTCAATTCTAGACCAGAAGGAGTGAATGTGCTTAACGGCTTCGATTGGCCTTCGGACTTACACTGCGCGGCACGGTGTCCTGGCTTTCCGCATTTAAAACAAGAAAAATTCTCTTTAGGACAGTCCTTCATTATGTGTGAGTCAGCACCACATTTAAAGCATTTACGAACTTTATTTTCCTTCGAATCTTGACCCACAGCATTCTCTCTTTTAGCCACTGTCAATCCAGATTTATTTGACGATGCGTATGAACCACGGGCTTTCTGATAGCTTTCTATCTGAACTTTCAACTGTTTGATTGATCGAGCCTGATACAACAGCGACTTATTTGTTCTAGAATCTGGTATCCCTTCAACGAAATAGTCAATCAGACTTTCATCATCAAGATCAATCGGCTTCGCTATTTCCATCAACGCATACAAATATTCTTGCAATGTCTCACCTTTCTTCTGCTGCCGCTTTCCCAATCGCTTGTGCACTTCTGCTGATGATAATTTGATCTCAAATTCACCTTTCAATGCAGCTTTAAGCATCTCCCAGTTATTAATACCTCGCTGACTACGAATGAATGATTTAGCAGCACCCACTAGCAACTGCTTAGCATAAACAAATAACTGTAGATCGGACCACTGCACTGTCATAGCACATTCTTCTAATTCAGTCACCCACTGTTCAATATCCATTGAATTTGACCCATCAAATTTGTTGACGCTACCCTCTACATCTTTGAGAGTGAACCACGGTCTACCTCGCTCGGAACTCTGCATCATTGGTGCTGTGTTAACAGACATGTTGTCGTCTGAGCCCACTTCCTCCATTTCAATGCCGTAATGCTCCAATAATCTTGCCTGCAATTCAGCCTTACGTCCAACAGTACTCAGCTGCAACTCTGTTAACTTTGCGCGTAATTGGTCAACAACAAGTCTTAAAATTTCATCTCTTTCCATTTTATGTATTGTTCTTATATGATAATCTCTATTTCGAATTATTCTAATTGGAAAATGTTAATATTTTCAGCGCTCTCGAATTTCAACAACTTTTATGTTACTTAACAGCAACTGCGCTCAACTTAACAGGACGCTTGCCTGCTAGATTTTCAATTCAAATTTCAACGACTTCTGTTTATGTTAAATGGCAGCAACAACAGCTGCGCTCTTTTGTAGCTTACAACTTTAAACAACTCTCTTTGTTGCTAATGATTAACAGCGCCGACGGCCATTAATTTTCAAAATATTATAGCTATGTTAGTAATATACATACATAAAATATTTTCGACAAATTATTTCACCACAATATTTAATCGTGTCACCGTCCGTGACTACACTTTGAATTACTTAATATTTGCGCAAGATTTACCACTTGCCAACGTCAGCATAAACTTTATGCTTTTTACTCGCAGTTTTACTGCAGCTCACCCAACAACTACGATTGTTGCTCAACACTCCCTCGTCACTACGCACGGCCACCTTGCTTGCGTTCCTGTGAGATCACGTCCAGCTTCCTACGCACCGGCTCATCCGCCTGCGTAACAGAAAAACACCAACACTGCTTCACGCCTTAGCCAGCTTGCCTGCGTTCCTCACAGATCACGTTCAGCTCCTCTCTACGCACCGGCTCATCCGCCTGCGTAACAGAAAAACGCCGACTCTGCTTCCGTCTTCTTTAACGTACGGCCACCTTGCCTACGTCACCAGCCTTTACTGCCTTCTGCTTCACGCCTTAGCCAACTTGCCTGCGTTCCTCACAGATCACCAGCTTCACCGCTCGTATTGGTTTTCCTTACGCACCAGCTCATCCGCCTGCGTAACCGCAAAAATCCAACTCCGGGCACCTTTGTTTTACGCCTTGACCACCTTGTCTGCGTACACCATAGATCTTCTCTATTGCTTTGCACTTCGCCTTCTTCTTGTGTGTGCTTGCGTCGCTTTTTGCAATGCACACGCACAAAATATGAATTTGACCAGAATTCTCCGGAAAAACGTTGCCACTGAGCGTCTCTTGTTGTCTCGCTCGCACCTTCACTTTTTCTTTCTGTTCTTTCAACTTTCGTCTTATTTTGCGATTCTTGCACCGTTTATTGTCGCTTCAATTCACACACTTTGTTTAACCGATTTAATTGTAACTTGGATCAATCTCGGTTGAGCCCCCAATTTGTGAGTTTTGTAATCACAAATGTTTTATTTATTATTAGTATTGTTATTACATACAGATTTATAGTTATTATTATAAGATTAAATTTAGTTCACAATTCCGGTTAATTAAACAAAGTTCATTCAAAATGTTTTCTCGACAACGTTTCACTTCAAGGCTTCAATGCAAAGTCAAGTTATGTATATTCTATAATGTGTTGCAGCTGGCAGTTGACGCAAGGCTGCAAAGCTACAATTGAGAGGCAAGAGAGCGATCAGAAATTATGACCACTGCGTGTAGTTCTTTGTCGCTCTCCTTCTAAGGTTCCCACATA